>ML326770.1:0-13665 GCA_005239505.1 Nicotiana paniculata | reverse complement strand
GTTGGTTATGGTTCCTTGGGTCATATTTGATATCCCGGAAAAATATCATGCGATCCGGTACCAGCTACATACCAAGGCGTCCGGCCTGGACCATGGATGGCGATAATACATGCACGACTGACGGAATTCCAAATTAATTGTCATAAAATGCCAAAAAATGTAACTTTATAATTTCAAAGCGTTGGTTATGGTTCCTTGGGTCATATTTGATATCCCGGAAAAATATCATGCGATCCGGTACCGGCTCCGTACCAAGGCGTCCCGCCTGGACCATAGCAGGCAATAATACAGGCACGGCTGGCGGAATTCCAGTCTAATAGCCATAGAATGCCAAAAAATGTAACTTGATCATTTCGAAGTGTTGGTTATGGTTCCTTGCATCATATTTTATATCCTGAAGAAATATTATGCGATCGGGTACCGGCTCCGTACCAAGGCGTCCGGCCAGGACCATGGCAGGCGATTATATAGGCACGATTGGCAGAATTCCAGTTTAATTGCCATAAAATGCCAAAAAATGTAACTTGATCATTTCGAATCATTGGTTATGGTTCCTTGGGTCATATTTTATGTCCCGGATAAATATCATAGGATTCGATACCGGCTCCGCACCACGGCGTTCGACCTAGATCATGGTAGGCGATAATACAGGCACGACTGGCGGAATTCCAGTTTAATTGCCATAAAATGCCAAAATATGTAACTTGATTATTTCGATGCCTTGGTTAATGTTCCTTGGGTCATATTTAATGTCCCGGACAAATATAATGTGATCCGGTACCGCCTCCGTACCAAGGCGTCCGGCCTGGACCATGGCAGGCGATAATACATGCACGACAGGCGGAATTCAAGTTCAATTGCCATAAAATGCCAAAAAATTTAATTTGATCATTCTGAAGCGTTTGTTATGGTTCCTTGGGTTGTATTAGATGTCTTGGAGAAATATCGTGCGATCCTATACCGGCTCTGTACCAAGGCGTCCGGCCTGGACCATGGCAGACTATAATACAGGCACAACTAATGGAATTCCAGTTTAATTACCATAAAATGCAAAAAAAAAAATGTAACTTGATCATTTCAAAGCGTTGGTTATGGTTCCTTGGTTCGTATTTGATGTCCTTGACAAATATCATGATATCTGGTACCGGCTCCGTACCAAGGCGTCCGGCCTGGACCATGGCAGGTGATAATACAGGCACGAGTGGCGGAATTCCAGTTTAATTGCCATAAAATGTCAAAAAACGTAACTTGATTATTTCGAAGCATTCGTTATGGTTCCTTGGGTTGTACCCGGAGAAATATTATGTAATGTGGTACCGGCTCCGTACCAAGTGTCCGGCCTTGACTATTGTAGGAAATAATACAGGCACGGCTAGCGGATTTCCGGTTTAATTGCCATAAAATTCCAAAAAATGTAACTTGATCATTTCGAAGCGTTGGTTATGAATCCTTGGGTTGTATTTGATGCCCCGGACAAATATCATGTGATTCGGTGCCGGCTACGTACCAAGGCGTCCGGCCTGGACCATGGAAGGCAATAATGCAGGCACGACTTGGTGAAATTCTAGTTTAATTGCCATAAAATTCCAAAAAATGTAACTTAATCCTTTCGAAGAGTTGGTTATGGTTTCTTGGGTTGTATTTGATGTCCCGGACAAATATCACGCAATCTGGTACCGGATCCATACCAAGGCGTCTTGCCTGGACCATGGATGGCGATAATACAGGCACGACTAGCTGAATTCCAGTTTAATTGCCATAAAATGCCAAAAAATGTAATTTGATCATTTCGAAGTTTTGGTTATGGTTCCTTGTTTTAAATTTGATGTCCCGGACAAATATCATGCGATTTGGTACCGGCTACGTACCACGGCGTCGGGCCTGGACCATGGCAGGCGATAATACAGGCACGACTTGGCGGAATTCGAGTTTAATTAACATAAATGCCAAAAAAATGTAACTTGATCATTTCAAAGAGTTGGTTATGGTTCCTTGGTTCGTATTTGATGTCCTTAACAAATATCATGATATCTGGTACCGGCTCCGTACCAAGGCGTGCGGCCTAGACCATGGCAGGTGATAATACATGCACGATTGGTGGAATTCCAGTTTAATTGCCATAAAATGCCAAAAAATGTAACTTGATCATTTCGAAGCATTCGTTATGGTTCCTTGGGTTGTACCCGGAGAAAAATTATTTAATGCAGTACCGGCTCCGTACCAAGCGTCCGGCCTTGACTATTGTAGGAAATAATACAGGCACGGCTAGCGGATTTCCGGTTTAATTGCCATAAAATTCTAAAAAAAGTAACTTGATCATTTTGAAGCGTTGGTTATGAATCCTTGGGTTGTATTTGATGTCCCGAACAAATATCATGTGATTCGGTGCCGGCTACGTACCAAGGCGTCCGGCCTGGACCATGGAAGGCAATAATGCAGGCACGACTTGGCGAAATTCTAGTTTAATTGCCATAAAATTCCAAAAAATGTAACTTAATCCTTTCGAAGAGTTGGTTATGGTTTCTTGGGTTTTATTTGATGTCCCGGAAAAATATCATGCAATCCGGTACCGGATCCATACCAAGGCGTCTTGCCTGGACCATGGATGGCGATAATACAGGCACGACTTGGCGGAATTCGAGTTTAATTACAATAAATGCCAAAAAAATGTAACTTGATCATTTCGAAGTTTTGTTTATGGTTCCTTGGGTCATATTTGATGTCGCGGACAAATATCATGTGATTCGGTACCGGCTACGTACCACGGCATCCGGCCTGGACCATGGCAGGTAATACAAGCACAACTTGGCGGAATTCCAGTTTAATTGCCAGAAAATTCCAAAAAATGTAACTTGATCATTTCGAAGAGTTGGTTATGGTTCCTTGGATTGCATTTGATTTCCCGAAAAAATATCATGTGATCCGGTACAAGCTCCATACCAAGGATTCCGGCGTGGACCATGGATGTTGATAATACATGCACGATTGGCGGAATTACAATTTAATTTCCATAAAATTCCAAAAAATGTAACTTGATCATTTCGAAGCATTGGTTATGGTTCCTTGGGTCATATTTAATGTCCTAGGAAAATATCATGCGACCCGGTACTGGCTTCGTCCCAAGGTGTCCGGCCTGGACCATGGCAGGCGATAATACATGCACGACTAGCGAAATTCCAATTTAATTTCCATAAAATGCCAAAAAATGTAATTTGATCATTTCGAAGCGGATGGTTATGGTTCCGTGGGTCGTATTTGATGTCCTAGAGAAATATCATGCGATCCGGTACCGTCTCTGTACCAAGGCGTCCGGCCTGGACCATGGCAGGCGATAATAGAGGCACGACTGGCGGAATTCCAGTTTAATTGCCATAAAATGCCAAAAAATGTAAATTGATCATTTCGAAGAGTTGGTTATGGTTCCTAGGGTTGTATTTGATGTCCCGGTAAAATATCATGCGATCCAGTACCTGCTCTATACCACGGCGTCCGGCCTGGACCATGGATGCGATAATAGAGGCATGACTGGCGGAATTCCAATTTAATTGCCATAAAATGCTAAAAAATGTAACTTGATCATTTCGAAGCATTGGTTATGGTTCCTTGGGTTGTATTTGATTTCCCGGAAAAATATCATGCAATCCTTTACCGGCTCCATACCAAGGCGTCCGACCTGGACCATGGATGGCGATAATACATGCACGACTGGCGGAATTAAAGATTAATTGCCATAAAATGCCAAAACATGTAACTTGATCATTTCGAAGCATTGGTTATGGTTCCTTGGGTCATATTTAATGTCCCAGACAAATATCATGCGGCCCAGTAACGGCTTCGTACCAAGGTGTCCAGCATAGACCATGGCAGGCGATAATACAGGTACGACTGGCGGAATTCCAGTTTAATTGCCACAAAATGCCAAAAAATGTAACTAGATCATTTCGAAGCGTTGGTTATGGTTCCTTGGGTCATATTTGATATCCCGGACAAATATCATGCGCTCCGATAGTGGCTCCATACCAAGGCGTCCGGCCTGGACAATGGCAGGCGATAATACATACAAGACTGACGGAATTCCAGTTTAATTGCCATAAAATGCCAAAAAAATTAACTTGATCATTTCGAAGCGTTGGTTATGGTTCCTTGGGTCGTATTTTATGTCCCAGAGAAATATCATGTGATCCGGTACCGGCTCCATACCAAGGCGTCCGGCCTGGACCATAGCAGGCGATAATAGAGGCACGACAGGCGGAATTCTAGTTTAATTGCCATAAAATGCCAAAAAATGTAACTTGATCATTTCGAAGCGTTGGTTATGGTTCCTTGGGTCGTATTTGATGTCCCGGATAAATATCATGATATCCGGTACCGGCTCCGTAACAAGGCGTCCGGCCTGGACCATGGCAGGCGCTAATACAAGCATGACTTGCGGAATTTCAGCTTAATTGCCATAAAAGGCCAAAAAATGTAACTTGATCATTTCGAAGCGTTGGTTATGGTTCCTTGGTTCATATTTAATTTCCCAGACAAATATCATGCGACCCGGTACCGGCTCCTTACCAAGGCGTCCGGCCTGGACCATGGCAGGCGATAATACAGGTATGACTGTCGGAATTCCTATTTAATTGCTATAAAATGCCAAAAAATGTAACTTGATCATTTCAAAGCATTATTTATGGTTCCTTGGGTCATATTTTATATCCCGGACAAATCTCATACGATCCGGTACCGACTCCGTAGCAAGGAGTCCGACCTGGACCACGGCAGGCGATAATACAGGCATGGTTTGCGCAATTCCAGTTTAATTGGTATAAAATGACAAAAAATGTAACTTTATCATTTCAAAGTTTTGGTTATGGTTCCTTGGGTCATATTTTATGTACCAAAAAAATATCATGCAATTCAGTACCGGCCACGTACCACGGCATCCGGCCTGGACCATGGCAGGCGCTAATACAGGCACGACTTGCGGAATTCCAGTTTAATTGCCATTAAATGCCAAAAAATGTAACTTGATCATTTCAAAGCATTTTTTATGGTTCCTTGGGTCATATTTGAAGTCCCGGACAAATATCATGTGATTCGGTACCGGCTACGTACCACAGCGTCCGGCCTGGACCATGGCAGGCGATAATACAGGCACGACTTGGCAGAATTCAAGTTTAATTGCCAGAAAATGCCAAAAAATGTAACATGATCATTTTGAAGAGTTGGTTATGGTTCCTTGGGTTTTATTTGATTTCCCGGAAAAATATCATGCGATCCGGTACCGGCACCATACCAAGGCGTCCGGCCTGGACCATGGCAGGCGATAATACAGGCACGACTGGCGGAATTCCATTTTAATTACAATAAAATGCTAAAAAATGTAACTTGATCATTTTGAAGCGTTGGTTATGGTTCCTTGGGTGTTATTTGATGTCCCAGAAAAATATCATGCGATCCGGTATCGGCTCCATACCAAGGCGTCTGGCCTGGACCATGGTAGGCAATAATACAGGCACGACTGGAGGAATTCCAGTTTAATTACCAAAAAATGAAACTTGATCATTCGAAGCGTTGTTTATGGTTCCTTGGGTTGTATTTGATGTCCCGGAAATATATCATGCAGTCCGATATCGGCTCCATACCAAGGCGTCCGGCCTGGACCATGGTAGGCGATAATCCAGGCATGACTGTCAGAATTCCTGTTTAATTGCTATAAAATGCCAAATAATATAACTTCATCATTTCAAAGCGTTAGTATGGTTCCTTGGGTCATATTTGATATCCCGGACAAATATCATGCGATCCGGCACCGGCTCCGTACCAAGGCGTCCAGCCTGGACCATGGCAGGCGATAATAGATGCACGACTGATGGAATTCCAGTTTAATTGCCATAAAATGCCAAAAAATGTAACTTGATCATTTCGAAGCGTTGGTTATGGTTCCATGGGTCGTACTTGATGTCTCGAAAAAATATCATGAGATCCGGTACCGGCTCCGTACCAAGGCGTCCGGGCTGGACCATGGCAGGCGATAATACATGCACGACTGGCGGAATTCCACTTTAATTGCCATAAAATGCCAAAAAATGTAATTTGATCATTTCGAAGCGTTGTTTATGGTTCCATGGGTCATATTAGATGTCCTGAAAAAATATCATGCCATCCGATAACGGCTGTGTACCAAGGCGTCCGTCCTGGACCATGGCAGGCGATAATACAGGCACGACTGGCGGAATTCCAGTTTAATTGGCATAAAATGCCAGAAAATCATACTTAACCATTTCGAGGCATTGGTTATGGTTCCTTGGGTTGTATTTGATATCTCGGACAAATATCATGCGATCCGGTACCGGCTCCGTACCAAGTCATCCGGCTTGGACCAGTGCAGGCGATAATACATGCACGACTGACGGAATTCCAGTTTAATTACCATAAAATGCCATAAAATGTATCTTGATCATTTCGAAGCGTTGGTTATGGTTCCTTGGGTTGTATTTGATGTCCCGGAAAAATATCATGCGATCCGGTATCGGCTCCATACCAAGGCGTCCAGCCTGGACCACGGATAGCGATAATACATGCACGACTAGCGGAATTCTAGTTTAATAGCAATAAAATGCCAAAAGATGTAACTTCATCATTTCGAAGCGTTGTTTATGGTTCCTTGGGTCTTATGTTATGTCCCGGACAAAGATCATGAGATTTGGTACTGGCCCCGTACCAAGGAGTCCGACCTGGACCATGGCAGGCGATAATACAAGCATGACTGGCGGAATTCAAGTTTAATTGCCAAAATATGTAACTTGATCATTTCGAAGCGTTGGTTATGGTTCCTTGGTCATATTTGATGTCTAGGACAAATATCCTACGATCCAGTACCGGCTCCGTAACAAGGCGTCCGACCTGGACCATGGTAGGCAATAGTAGAGGCACGACTGGCGGAGTTCCAGTTTAATTGCCATAAAATACCAAAAAATGTAACTTGATCATTTCGAAGCGTTGGTTATGTTTCCTTGTGTCGAATTTGATGTCCCGGAGAAATATCATGATATCCAGTACTGGCTCTATACCAAGGCGTCCAGTCTGGACCATGGCAGGCGATAATACAGACACGAGTGGCAGAATTCCAGTTTAATTGCCATAAAATGCAAAAAAATGTAACTTGATCATTTCGAAGCGTTGGTTATGGTTCTTTGTGTCGTATTTGATGTCCTGAAGAAATATCATGCCACAATCCATGCTGGTCCACGCCCCGAGTCGATCGGCGGACCGGCTCAACACCATTCCACATCCGACCGGGGCGCATCGCCGGCCCCTATCCGCTTCCCTCCCGACAATTTAAAGCACTCTTTGACTCTATTTTCAAAGACCTTTTCATCTTTTCCTCGCGGTACTTGTTCGCTATCGGTCTCTCGCCCGTATTTAGCTTTGGACGGAATTTCCAGTTTAATTGCCATATAATGCCAAAAAATGGAACTTGATCATTTCGAGGCGTTGGTTATGATTTTTTGTGTCGTATTTGATGTCTCGGACAAAGATCATGAGATTTGGTAATGGCTCCATACCAAGGAGTCCGACCTTCACCATGGCAGGCGATAATACAGGCATGACTGGCGGAATTTAAGTTTAATTGCCAAAAAATTCCAAAATATGTAACTTGATCATTTCGAAGCATTTTTTATGGTTCCTTGGGTCATATTTGATGTCCCGGAAAAATATTATGCGATTCGGTACCGGCTACGTACCACGGCATCCAGCCTGGACCATGGCAGGCGATACTACTAGCACGACTTACGGAATTCCAGTTTAATTGCCATAAAAAGACAAAAAATGTAACTTGACCATTTCGAAGAGTTGGTTATGGTTCCTTGGGTTTTATTTGATGTCCTCGAAAAATATCATGTGATCCGGTATCGGATCCATACCAAGGCGTCCGGCCTGGACCATGGATGGTGATAATACAGGCACGACTAGCGGAATTCTAGTTTAATAGCCATAAAATGCCAAAAGATGTAACTTGATCGTTTCGAAGCATTGGTTATGGTTCCTTGGGTCGTATTTGATGTCCCGGACAAATATCATGCTATCCAGTACCAGCTCTGTACGAAGGCGTCCAGTCTGGACTATGGCAGGCGATAATACAGGCACGAGTGGCGGAATTCAAGTTTAATTACAATAAAATGCAAAAAAATGTAACTTGATCATTTCGAAGCATTGGTTATGGTTCCTTGGGTCGTATTTGATGTCCCGGTCAAATATCATGCGATCCGGCACCGGCATCATACCAAGGCGTCCGGCCTGGACCATGGCAAGTTACAATACAGGAACGACTTGGCGGAATTCCAGTTTAATTGCCATAAAATTCCAAAAAATGTAACTTGATCGTTTCGAAGAGTTGGTTATGGTTTCTTGGGTTGTATTTGATGTCCCGGAAACATATCATGCGGTCCTGTACCGGGTCCGTACCAAGGTGTCCGGCCTGGACCATGGCAGGTGATAATATAGGCACGACTGGCGGAATTCTAGTTTAATTGCCATAAAATGCAAAAGAAAATGTAATTTGATCATTCCGAAGCATTGGTNGCGTTGGTTATGGTTCCTTGGGTCATATTTGATGACCTGGATAAATATCATGCTATCCAGTACCGGCTCCGTGCCGAGGCGTCCGGTCTGGTCCATGGCCGGCGATAATACAGGCACGACATTCAAAATTCCAGTTTAATTGCCATAAAATGCGAAAAAAAGGAACTTGATTATTTCAAAGCGTTGGTTATGGTTACTTGGGTCGTATTTGATGTACCTGAAAAATATCATGCTATCCGGTACCGACTCCATACCAAGTAGTCCGGCCTGGACCATGGGAGGTGATAAATACAGGCACGACTGGCGGAATTCCAGTTTAATTGCCATAAAATGCCAAAAAATGTAACTTGATAATTTCGAAGAGTTGGTTATGGTTCCTTGTGTTGTATTTGATGTCTCAGACAAATATCATATGATCCGGCTACGTACCATGGCGTATTTTATGTCCTGGACAAATATCATGCGATTTAGTACCGGCTACGTACCAAGGCGTCCGGCCTGGATCATCGAAGGCCATAATGCAGGCACGACTTGGCAGAATTCTAGTTTAATTGCCATAAAATGCCAAAACATCTTTTCGAAGAGTTGGTTATGGTTTCTTGGGTTGTATTTGATGTCCCGGACAAATATTATGCGATCCGGTACCAGATCTGTACCAAGGCGTCCGGCATGGACCATGGATGGCGGTAATACATGCACGAGTGGCGGAATTCCAATTTAATTGCCATAAAATGCCAAAAATGTAACTTGATCATTTCGAAGTGTTGTTTATGGTTCCTTGGGTCATATTTGATGTCCCTTAGAAATATCATGCGATCCGGTACTTGCTCCGTAGCAAGGCGTCTGGCCTGGACCATGGCAGGTGATAATACAGGCACGATTGGCTGAATTCAAGTTTAATTGCTATAAAATGCCAAAAAATGTAACTTGATCATTTCGAAGTGTTGGTTATGGTTCCTTGTGTCATATTTGATGTCTCGGACAAATATCATAAGATTTGGTACCGGCTCTGTACCAATGATCCGACCTGGACCATGAAAGGCGATAATACAGGCATGACTAGCTANCAAGGCGTCCGGCCTGGATCATCGAAGGCCATAATGCAGGCACGACTTGGCAGAATTCTAGTTTAATTGCCATAAAATGCCAAAACATCTTTTCGAAGAGTTGGTTATGGTTTCTTGGGTTGTATTTGATGTCCCGGACAAATATTATGCGATCCGGTACCAGATCTGTACCAAGGCGTCCGGCATGGACCATGGATGGCGGTAATACATGCACGAGTG
Organism: Nicotiana paniculata; assembly: GCA_005239505.1. Classification (NCBI taxonomy): domain Eukaryota; kingdom Viridiplantae; phylum Streptophyta; class Magnoliopsida; order Solanales; family Solanaceae; genus Nicotiana; species Nicotiana paniculata. Next base: position 3,808 of record ML326770.1, on the reverse strand, counting down.
GCGGAATTCCAATTTAATTGCCATAAAATGCCAAAAATGTAACTTGATCATTTCGAAGTGTTGGTTATGATTCCTTGGGTCATATTTCATATCACAGACAATGTCATGCGACCTGGTACTGGCTCCATACCAAGGTGTCCGGCCTGGACCATGGCAGGCGATAATACAGGCACGACTGGCAGAATTCCAATTTAATTTCCATAAAAGGCCAAAAAATGTAACTTGATCATTTTGAAGCACTGGTTATGGTTCCTTGGGTGGTATTTGATGTCCCGAACAAATATCATGCGATCCAGTACCAGCTCCGTACCAAGGCGTCCGGCTTGGACCATGGCAGGCGATATTATAGGCAGGACTAGCGGAATTCCAGTTTAATTGCCATAAAATGCCAAAAAATGTAACTTGATCATTTAGAAGAGTTGGTTATGGGTACTTCGGTCGTATTTGATGTTTCGGACAAATATCATGGGATGCGGTACCGGCTCCATACCAAGGTGTCCAGCCTGGACCATGGATGGCGATAATACATGCACGACCGGATCGCATGATATTTGTCTGGGAAATCAAATAAAACACAAGGAACCATAACCAACACTTCGAAATGATCAAGTTACATGTTTTGGCATATTATGGAAATAAACTGGAATTCCGCCAGTCGTGCAAGTATTATCGCCTGCCATGGTCCAGGCCGGATGCCTTGGTACGAAGCCGGTACCAGATCACATGATATTTGACTTGGACATCAAATATGACCCAAGTAACCATAACCAACTCTTGGAAATGATAAAGTTACATTTTTTGGCATTTTATGGTAATTAAATTGGAATTCCGCCAGTCGTGCCTGTATTATCGCCTGCAATGGTCCAGGTCGGATGCCTTGGTAAGGAGCCGATACCGGATCACATGATATTTTTCTGGGACATCAAATACGACCCAAGGAACCATAACCAATGCTTCGAAATGATCAAATTACATTTTTTGGCCTTTTATGGCAATTAAACTGGAATTCCGCCAGTCGTGCCTATATTATCTCCTGCCATGGTCCACGCCGGACGCCTTGGTACGGAGTCGGTACCGGATCGCATGATATTTGTCCGGGACATCAACTACAACCCAAGAAACCATAACCAACTCTTCGAAAGGATCGAGTTACATTATTTGGAATTTTTTGGAAATTAGACTGGAGTTCCGCCAAGTCGTGCCTGTATTATCGCTTGCCATGTTCCAGGCCAGACACCTTGGTACGTAGCCGGTATCGGATAGTATAATATTTGTCCGGTATATCAAATATGACCGAAGGCACCATAACCAACGCTTTGAAATGTTCAAGTTACATTTTTTGGCATTTTATGGCAATTAAACTAGAATTCCGCCAGTCGTGCCCGTATTATCGCCTGCCATGGTCCAGGCCGGACGCCTTGGTACGGAGCCGGTACCGGATCGCATGATATTTGTCTGGGATAACAAATATGACCGAAGGAACCATAACCAACATTTCGAAATGATCAAGTTACATTTTTTTGAGTTTTATGGCAATTAAACTGGAATTCCGCCAGCCGTGCCTGTAATATCGCCTGCCATAGTCCAAGCCGTGCGCCTTGTTACGGAGACGGTACCGGATCACATGATATTTCTCCGGGACATCAAATACGACCTAAGGAACCATAACCAATACTTCGAAATGATCAAGTTACATGTTTTGGCATTTTATGGAAATTAAACTGGAATTCCGCCGGTCGTGCCTATATTATCGCCTGCCATTGTCCAGGCCGGACGCCTTGGTATGGAGCCGGTTCCGGATCGCATGATATTTTTTAAGACATCAAATACGACCTAAGGAACCATAACCAATGCTTCAAAATGATCAAGTTACATGTTTTGGCATTTTATGGCAATTAAACTGGAATATTGCTAGTCGTGCTTGTATTATCGCCTGCCAGTGTCCAGGCCGGACGCATTGGTACGGAGCCGGTACCAGATCCCAAGATATTTGTCCAGGACATCAAATATGACCCTGGAACTATAACCAAAGCTTCGAAATGATCAAGTTACACTTTATGGAAACTAAACTGGAATTCCGCCAGTCGTGCATGTATTATCACCATCCATGGTCCAGGCCGGACACCTTGGTATGGAGCCGGTACTAGATTGCATGATATTGGTCTGGGACATCAAAATGACCCAAGTAACCATGACCAACTCTTCGAAATGATCAAATTACATTTTTTGGCATTTTATGGCAATTAAACTGGAATTCCGCCAGTCGTGCCTGTAATATCACCATCCATGGTCTAGGCCGGACACCTTGGTTGGAGCCGGTACCGGATCACATGATATTTTTCTGGGACATCAAATACGACCCAAGGAACCGTAACCAACGTTTCGAAATGATCAAGTTACATTTTATGGCAATTAAATTGGAATTCAGCCAGTCGTGCCTGTATTATCACCATCCACGGTTCAGGACGGACACCTTGGTATGGAGCCGGTACCGGATCGCATGATATTTGTCCGGGACATCAAATATGACCCAAGTAACCATAACCAACTCTTCGAAATGATCAGGTTACATTTTTTGGCATTTTATGGCAAATAAACTGGAATTCTGCTAGTCGTGCCTGTAATATCGCCTGCCATGGTCCAGGATGGACGCCTTGGTACAGAGCTGGTATCGAATCGCATGATATTTTTTCGGGACATCAAATACGACCCATGGAACCATTACCAACACTTCGAAATTATCAAGTTACATTTTTTGGCATTTTATGGCAATTAAACTGGAATTCTGTTAGTCGTGCCTCTATTATCGCCTGCCATTGTCCAGGCCGGACGCCTTGGTACAGAGCCGGTACCGGATCACGTGATATTTTTCTGGGACATCAAATTCAACACAAGGAACCATAACCAACGCTTCAAAATGATCAAGTTACATTTTTTGGCATTTTATGGCAATTAAACTGGAATTCGCCAGTCGTGCTTATATTATCACCTCCCATGGTCCAGGCCGGACGCCTTGGTACGAAGCTGGTACCGGATCGCATGATATTTCACTGGGACATCAAATATGACCCAAGGAACCATAACCAACGCTTTGAAATGATCAAGTTATATTTTTTGGCATTTTATGGCAATTAAACTGGAATTCGCCAGTCGTGCTTATATTATCACCTCCCATGGTCCAGGCCGGACGCCTTGGTACGGAGCCGGTACCGGATAGCATGATACTTGTCGGGACACCAAATACGACCCAAGTAACCATAACCAACTCTTCGAAATGATCAAGTTACATTTTATGGCAATTAAACTGGAACTCTGTCAGTCGTGCCTGTAATATCACCATCCATGGTCCAGGCCGGACACCTTGGTATGGAGCCGGTACCGGATCATATAATATTTGTTCGGGACATCAAATACGACCCAAGGAACCATATCCAACATTTCGAAATGATCAAGTTACATTTTATGGCAATTAAACTGGAATTCCGCTAGTCGTGCCTGTAATATCGCCTGCCATGGCCCAGGCCGGACGCCTTAGTACGGAGCTGGTACCGGATCGCATGATATTTGTCCGGGACATAAAATATGACCCAAGGGACCATAACTAATGCTTCGAAATGATTAAGTTACATTTTATAACAATTAAACTGGAATTTCGCTAGTCGTGCATGTATTATCGCCATCCATGGTCCAGGCCGGATACCTTGGTAAGGAGCCGGTACCGGATCCATGATACTTGTCCGGAACATCAAATATGACCCAAGTAACCATAACCAACTCTTCGAAATGATCAAGTAACATTTTTTGGCAT
>ML326769.1:0-69576 GCA_005239505.1 Nicotiana paniculata | reverse complement strand
TGTCAAAGACTTCTATTCCAACTTGGAAACACTTAAAACCCGTCAAAACTCGATTTATGGCCGACTGGGGACCCTGGCGTTTCAGCTCAAACGCCTGGGTAAGGCCAGGCACCCCCTGGCGTTAGGGCTCTAACACCTGGGTAAGGCCAGGCTTGGTCAGGCTTTTTTGCTCTGTCGCCCGGCTATCGCCCGGGTGTCCCCTTTCGCGTAGTTTTCGACGTATTTGCATCCGTTTGGCCCCGTTTCCATTTCCAATTCACCTACACATAAAATAAACCCCATTAGGCACATACGACGTGTATTTTATCATTAAATCCCATAAAATGCAAGGTATATAATGCTTAAAATCATGAATTCTAGCCACGCATCAAAAGGCCTCTCTATGCCCACATATCAAAGTGTATCATAAGTCATGGATGACGTGATACTATAAAGCCTGAGGAAAAATGCATCTCTATGCCTGTATGTCATGTGTGCATGCCAATGCCATGTATCTCATGGATGAATCATGTAATCACACTCTTAGACTACTCAATCTCACTACTCAATGCTCAGCACACTCAGACACCCAACGCTGTACAATAAACGTTGCAGCGTGCAGCCCGATTCACACACATTTATAGTCGACTGTGCTCACTAGGGGTGTTCAGACTCCGGAGGGGATCCTATAGCCCAAGCGCTATAATCCGCACAGACAACTCACGTGCTGCACGAACAACTCACGTGCTATAATATCAATATCTGGATCCGCATGGACAACTCACATTCTATGACATCAATACCTGGATCCGCACGGACAACTCACGTGTTGCACAGACAACTCACGTGATGTGGTATCAATATCCTCACAAATAGGCCCCCGACCTCGCTCAGTCATCAATCTCTCCAGTTTCACACATGGGCTCACAATGTCATGAAACTAACCCGACAACAATGATATGATGCATCAATAAATAACAACTGAGACTGAGATATGATATGAATGCATGAATATGACTGAGTACAAAATATCAATTAAATCAGTGAAATGACAGCAAGAAACGACCATTATGTGTCCAAACAACATCGACATAAAGCCTAAACACGATACCTAGCATGATTGACAGCTCATTTACTTTATCACATGGTGAAAGCACAAGTATCAACAAACATAGGGCCACTATACAGTGCCATAGGAACAACAGAGTCCCAATTCGCAGAGTGCACGCCCACACGACCATCACCTAACGTGTGTGTCACCTCAATACCAATCACACAACACATAATGCGGGGTTTCATACCCTCAACACTAAGTTTAGAAGAGTTACTTACCTCGAACGAGCCAATGACAATGCCGAGCAAGTCAAGTGATGCTCCAAAGATGACATCCCGCGCGTTCCGACCTCCGAACGGCTCCAAACTAACCAACAACAATTCAAATTCATCAAACAATGCTGAAGGAACCAATCCTGATCGTAAAAGATCAAATCTTGAAACAAAACTTGAAATTGGCCAAAAAGCCCAAACCCGGGCCCGCACCTCAGAATCTGACAAAACTCACAAAATATGACAACCCATTCAATTACGAGTCCAACCATATTAGTTTCACTCATCCAAATGGATGTTCAAAACTCAAATTCATTTTATGAAACTTTAGGCCAAAATCCCCAATTTCCTCTTTAGAAATCATCAACCAAAAGCCAAAATCGAAGATAGATTCATGGAATATAATCAGAACTGAGTAGAGAACACTTACCCCAATCCTTGTGATGAAGATTGCTCCCAAAATCGCCTTAATCCGAGCTCCACATCTCAAAATATGGTAAAAGAACAAAAGCCCCGATTTGTAGCATTCCGCCCAACGATTTCTGCATTTGCAGACATCTCGTTGCACCTGCAATCACCGCATCTGCGGTCAGATCTTCGCTTTTGCGACTACACTCACCATTCGACCTACTCGCACCTGCGGAACAATTTTCGCTCATGCGCACATGCATGTGCGATTTTACTCTGCATCAGCGATGAGCTCCAGCCATGACTTCTTGCGCGTTTGCGACACATGGCTCGCACCTGCGCAATACCAATCGTAGGTGCGGAACACCAGAACTAGCAGCTGCAATACTGGAGAAAATGATCCGAAATCAATTCGAAACACGCCCGAGCCCCTCGGGGCCCCGTCCAATCATACCCACAAGTCACATAATATAACACGGACCTAATCGAGGCCTCAAAACACACATAACAACATCGAAGTGATAAATCACACCTCAATTTGAACCCAATGAACTTTGAACTTTCAATTTTCCAAAACACGCGCCGAAACATATCAAATCATCCCGGAATGAACTCAAAATTTGCACCCAAGTCCCAAATGACATGACGAAGCTATTCCAACTCCCGGAACCACAATTCGAATCCTATATCTTCAAAGTCAACTTTCGGTCAAACTTATGATCTTTTCAAGCCTTCCAGTTTCCAATTTTTGCCAATTTGTGCCAAAGTCTTCTAGAAACATCCAAATGCAAATCCGGGCATATTTCCAAGTCCAAAATCACCATACGGACCTAACAAAGCCATCAAAGCTTCATTCCAGGGTCAATTACTCAAAAGTCAAAACTTTGTCAAACCTTTCAACTTAAAGCTTCAACAACGAACTCATTCTTCCAACCCGATTCCGAATAACTTGAAACCTAAAACTGACGATCCGCATAAGTCATAATATATCATAGGGAGCTACTCACGCCCGCATAATACCGAGCAAAGTGAAAATTCTCAAAATGACCGGTCGGGTCGTTAAATCCTCCCCCACTTGAACATACGTTCATCCCCGAACGTGCTAGGAGTTGCTCTAAAAACCATCAAACTGCCGCATAACCGTACCATGCACATACCCGGGGTTGACCCTATCTGATATATGTCTGATAACACAACATAACTGAAATTTCCTAATTCAACTTAGCCCATAAGCCTTAGAATCCAATTTCTACATCTGATATTTCTATAAGATCAGAATCTCGCATCAACACACTGTATAATTCTGAACAAGCTGTATCCAACCATGGCCATAACTCAAAATGAAATCACATGATATATCACTTGCTAGTATTGCAATAAAATCGTTGTTGGTACACCACTTGCTATTATTGCTAACAATGTCATGCCTCTTGATATGATATTTGCAAGTAATGCATGACATAGAAATATTATTTCGATTCCGCCAGAGGCATCTACAAAGACTAATCTCGTTATACTAGAGTAGACTCTTTATTATATAGTCTTAAAGCTTGTTCTTGTTTAGGATTTAGCTTTGATTATGCTTCCTCATACACTTGTATAACATTTTGATTCTTAATAATATATTAACCTTTTTACTTTGTGTTCTAACACTCTTTTTATGGAATTAATTTATATACCTTAATAGTTTTTTCACTTGAAAAAGAATTTTACTCATATGATGAATTTAAAAAATAATTGAATTGGATTCTCTTGCTAAATAATTAATTAAAATATTTAATTATTTAGTTTAACACAAAATAATAATTTATTCTATGTTGATTCAGATCTTAATATTAGTTTATCTCTTGTTTTGAATATTTAATTGACTCTTACCAACCATTTTTTCTCTCTTTCTCACACATTTATATTCTTAAATATTTTCTTAGCTATTTTTTTTATAATTAGGTATTTTTCAATATTACATGAAAAATTAATTAAAAAAATATTATTTAAGTAGAAAAATAGTTCAAATATAATTTAAAAACATATTATCGTGGGAGTATTTTTTTCCCCTCAATTTCGACTCTTTATGCAGTCCATATAATATTACTTTTATTTTTTCTTCGTATTGGACATTATGTAATGGTAATGTATTGCCAATACGGAGGATTCTTATGAAATTGATTTTATTAAACCTTCCTACATATTTTTAATGAGAATATAATAGACAAAAATTTATTAATTTTAAAATCTTAAATATTAAAAATTAGCATAGAAGATATTGTAATAAAAAAAATAGGTTATTGTAGTTATGTCCTTTCCCTATGAGTTCTTCTATTTAATATTTTAGGGCTATTTTAATGTATTGATATTATATTTATGATTTTGTATATAATATATGCTCTCATTTTTCTAAATGGATTTGTGAAATATAATACCTTCTCAAATTAAATTAGTAATTGGACATTATAATACGTTTTCAAATTAAATATAATCGGAATTTTTAAGAAGTATATCCTAAAAGTAATAGGATTACATGACTAAAGATATTTACTTGGTCAATTATATATGAATTAGACAGCCTGAAATTAATTGTACAAATAAGATTCCTAATGGTAATCATGTAGAGTTCCTAACGTATAGTATTATGTCCTAAAACTAATAGGATTATAAGACTAATATCTAGAATTCCGATTATTCCTTTTATTATGAGTTATTATGCTTAATATTATAAGGTTATTTTGATAAACCGGCATTGTATTCATGCTTTAATAATAATATAGATAGATATAGATAAAAGAATTATCTAAAATATTCCTTTCGCTATTGTTCGCCTGCTGTTGTTTATATTACATCTCTCCTTCACTCCTTCAGCAACAACTCTATTTAGTGGGCATTTGGGCATAAGAATTGTAAAATTTCAAAAAAAGGTGAATTTTGTTTAAAGTGAAAATTGTATTTGAAATTTAGAGTTGTGTTTGGACATGAATATAATTTTGGATTTTTTTAAAGCTTTGTGAGTGATTTGAGTGAAAATTTTGAAAAACAGTTTTTTGGAGTTTTTAAAATTTTCGAAAATTTCCAAAATGCATCTTCAAGTAAAAATTAATTTTTTTTTGAACAAATGCTGATTTCGAAAAAAAGTGATTTTTTTTTTGGAAAAAGAGAAAATTTTCTTATGTCCAAGCGGGCTCTTAGTAGGCGTTTGGACATAAGAATTGTAAAATTCCAAAAAATAGTGAAAATTTTTTTCAAGTGAAAATGGTATTTAAAATTTAGAGTTGTGTTTGGACATAAATTTCAGTTTGGGTTGTTTTTGAAGTTTCGTGAGTGATTTGAGTAAAATTTTTGAAAAACAGCCTTTTAGAGTTTTTAAAATTTTCGAAAATTTTCAAAAAACATCTTCAAGTGAAAATTAAAAATTTTATGCACAAACATTAATTTTGAAAAAAGTGAACTTTTTTTTAGAAAAAAGGAAATTTTTTTTATGTCCAAACGGGCTCTTAGTTTACAGTAGAGATTGGGAGAAGTGTTGAATTAAAAAATTATGGATTTAGGGTTTCAAATAGTACTTTATACACATAGGGGTAAAAATATAAATATAAAAATTCTTAATTGATTAATGGTTCATCCGATAAAGAAATTGAGTAATTCACTCCAAACCGTTAAACCGTTAATTCTAAAATTTCAATCTGTTCACGAACTATAACCCTGATAAGCCGATACCAATAAGACAGTAACCCCTTTTACGGTTCGATTAACGATTACGGTTTGATTTTGAACAACCGTAGTTTGTATTCTATTATTTCATTCTTATTTCTTCACGTTTACACTTACCATTTAACTATTAGTACTCACAGTACTATAACCAATTTTGTCATATTTTTTTAATTTCTTTAACACTAATGCTTTTCTTATCAAAATAAATTTCTGTATGCTAAGAGATTTGCCAAGAAAATAATTTTACTTATATGATAAACTTAAAAAATAATTAAACTGAATTATTCTGATAATTAATTAATTCAAAAACTTAATTTAAGGAAAAGCTTATTTTTGGTCGATTGAAAATTTTCATATTAGCTCATCCGTATTTTAGATATTTAATATTTATTATAATTTTATCAAAGTGCAATAAAATGATTATCAAAGCATTAAAAAAGATTGACTTGATTTTCACTTTTGGAGATTTATGTTTGTAGAATCATTAGTGTCATTGACTCTGTCAATCATTTTTCTTCCTCTATCATCCTCTCTATCTATTGTATTCTTAAATATTTTGTAAGTAATTATTTGAAATATTGATAAATATACTTTTTGAATATTCTAGTAATAATAATAATAGTAAAATATTTTGTTGTACTTATTGAACAAATAAGGACGAAAGAATGAAAATACATGCATAAACCTAACATCTGATGTTGGATAGTCTATTGAATTAGGATCATAATTTATTGATATAAAATCAATATTCTTATTGAAAGAAAAATTAGGAAGAATGAAAATACATGAATAGCGTTATTAGCGTCTGTGGATATCTATTTCATTATATAAATTTCTTAGACGAATGAGGTACCTAAATATTTGGAATTTTGATATAATTCAAAATCTCCAAATTTTAACCATTTTGACATCCTCTCTCTGTTTCTATTTTCTCCTCCTTACCTTCTCTAAGAGGCTCGCTCGCTCTCGCTCTCGCTCTCGTTTGATTCCCACCAATTTTTTCAAGGTACGATCTTCTTTTCTTTCTTATTTTCTTCATCGATTTTTCCGTTTTCTTATTGCTTTACTATTAGTATTCCTCTGTGTGATGTGTATCCGCTCATCCTTGATGATTTGGTTCAGATCTGTTAATTTCGATTTGATCTATCTGATACTGATACATGAAATTTCAAAGAATTATTTGCTTCTCTAATACATGAGAAGTTAATTTTAATATAAATATATAAAGTTAGTAGTTTGATTTTTGTTTGGTTATAAGGAAATGGTAAAATGGGTGGAATGAAGTGACTAGTTGGTCAGAGAAGTGGTGGCCTCAAAAAGGCTGCAACTGAAAGTGTAAGACGGAAATTCAACTGGGTTTAGGGTTAAAAATAGTTATATTGGGATTTGGGACTTCACATTGAAAATCAGCATTCTATAAGGAGTACTTTTTTACCTTTGGAAAATCATTTGCAGTTTTTGTGAAGAGGATATAGAAATGGTTCGAGAAGTATCAGAGAGCTGTGTGGAGAGTTTACTGACAGAGATCGTGTCTTCCTACTGCAATGGCTTCTATGCCGACAAACCTGAGCTCGCCGCCCGCCGCATTGAAGCCATCGGTTTTCAGGTCGGCCACCAACTTTCCGAGAGGTGACCAATTTCCTATTACTAAATTATTTTTTGTGAATTTACTGAAGATTCAAGTGAACAATAATCTTCCTATAGATTTCAATGCATACATCATGTGTATTTACTGGTACTACTTTTGGATGTGCTTTTTGACAATAAAATTCTTCAAATTACTTTGAGATAGTTTGCAAGAGTTATGACATTTTCAAGTATCTAATTACTGCAGCTGATTAACTGATCTTTCACTGTATTAGGTATTACATAAAAGACCCTGGAAAATGTTAAAGATAAAGACCAAATCTTTATTGTCACAGTGCATTGCAAGAAAAGATGACTGCTGCTTTCCTCTGCACTGTTGCATATAGCACCTGCTACATATTCAAAAACCTCTTTTCTGAAGGCTGACACGCATCATGTGCCAGTAGCCACAATAAACAATTTGATTTTATAGGGTGCTTTCATCGTCTATAGCTTCTTCCAAGACCAACTTTCATTGCTGCCTCCTTCCTTGTTGAGTTCCCTATAGCCTGAATTAACAGAGTATTGTCCATTGTCTGCCTTGTCCATACAATAGTTGGAGCTTCTAATTTAGAGCCATCTTGTCTATATCATTCAACAGTAAAGCCTATCTAGTAACCCAATCAAAGCAATTTCTATGAAAAGCTACGAACCAATTGTTCACATTCCAGCAATTAGAAACTGAAATATTAGAATTCAAAACAATCCAATGAAGATCAGGATATTGAGTTATTAGAGGGCATGTCCTATCCAAGCATCTTGCCAAACCTTGTGTGTCTGCCAATACCAACCTTTAACTTTGTGTTGACAACAAAGGTTGATCATAAGGTGTATATGTGCTTTCATAGACCTATACCATGGGAAAATTTAACATGACCTGTGACCCAGATGTCTTGTTCCCTTATTTATTAAATATAACCCTCTCCATAAGCTCCCATCTTCTTTTCCATACCTCCAAAGCCACTTCATTAGTAAACTATTGTTGTGTGCCTACAAATTTCTGCTGCCAAGTCCACCTCTTTTTTTTTTATCCAACATCACCTTGTCCCACTTCACCAGATGAAAAGCTTGCTTTTCTCTATTACCTCCCCACAAAAATTCCTCCTGATCCTGTCCAGGGTTTTCTTTACATTGATTGGCATTAGAAATAAGGACATTAGCTTTGTAGGGAGAGAATCAAGAACACTATTGATGAGCAACATTCTGCCCCTTAGAGATAAGTATTGTCTTTTCCACATAGCAAGTCTTTTTTCACATCTCTCTTCAATCTTTTGCCACACCTGCTTTGCCTTGTACCTAGCCCCTAAAGGTATTCCCAAGTATTCTGTCACCTCGAACAAATTCACTTTCTTATGTGAGATTGTCATAATTTTCCTTTTCTAGATTTCTTGATGATTTATTCCATATTCTAGACCGTTTAAGCACCTTCTTGCTTCTTTCTTTTCTTTTTCTACTTTTGCGTCTTATTTAATCGCTATCACCTTGCTACCAATCATTAATTTGTGATGCAACTGCTAAGAGATTTAGAAGAGCTTATAGTAGTAGAAAATGAATTTGGTAGAAGTCTTCTTCTCGATTTCTGTGTTTATCTTTTAGATGTGGATTATTTTTGTATCTTTTTTAGATTTTGTATATCTTTATCATTCCCTAGATTAGATTCTATCTTTTACATTGTCCCTTGCTTTTAACTTTATCTCTTAATTAGAGATAAAGTTTTCACACCGTTAGGCATTTAGCTAGTGCAGCGCTCCCATCCTATAAGCATTAATTTGGCACACTTGATTTGATGGATAATATTTAACGGATTGATCCCTCTCTCTTTCTCTCTTATTCTTCGGTGTCATTCTCCTATCTTTCTCTATGCATTTCTTTTTTGGTGCTACGTCAATCTTGATATTAGAGTTCACGGTTTTGATTCCTGGACAAACTGTTGCACCTATTAGTAGCTTATCAATTATAAGGATACCCATCAATCTACAAATAATCAATCCGCCATTCACAAATTTCAAGCAAATACTGCAATAAGTAGACTTGATCTTTCATACATTACTCTCAATTTTGATTAATTATGAAATCTGGAGACATTACTAGGGTTCTGATAGACACTACTATAATGGGTATTTGACTTCCCCCTCATTGCACTTGTTTTTTCATTTTATACTTTGTGATTTTGTATAGGTGGTCATCTAAATTTTTCTTTTCTTTTTCTGAAAAAATGAGAAAGGAACTTGTTCCTAGACAAGGAGATCTTTTCGTGCACAAAGTAAGGACAAAAAGAGTTCCACTAGAGTAGTTTTTACATTAATAAGTTCTGTTCTTTCTATATGCTTACTTGCTTAGATGTTGGGTTTAAAGGTCCTACTACAAATAGCATGCACACTCATTCTCTTGGTGTGTAACTTCACCTTTTTCTCATGGTTCATTCAAAAAAAATGATGAGCAAGCAGCTATTTAATCTCGTATGTGAAGGAATAGTATCAGCATGTCATGCCCTGAAATCCCATCATCGGGCCGTGATGGCATCTAACGTTGAACCCGCTAGACAAGCCAACGTATACAGTTAAACTAACATGATAACATCGAATTAATAGAATAAGCTAAAACAGTTCACAACTTAACAGCGGAAATAAATAAAGTTTCAAAACTAAGTAAAGACAACATAATACAACGTCGCAATAATTTCCCAAAACCTGGAGTCACAAACTCACGAACTGTCTATAGGAGTACTAAATACAAAGTCTGAAAGGAAATACATGACTGTCTCTGAAAACTAGAGGAAAAACAAGACAGAAATGAAGAACTAGGGATAGGAGAGACGCCAAGGCCCACAGCGCCAACGGGTATACCTTGAAGCCTTTAGGGTGAACTGAAGGACACTCCCACTAGTGATGTCCACCGGGTCCGGCTGCGTAATCTGCACAACATAAAGAAGTGCAGGTGTATCATCAGTACAACCGACCCCATGTACCGAGTAAGTACCGAGTCTAACCTCGGCGAAGTAGTGACGAGGCTAGGACACGACGACAAAATGTACCTGTGCAGTTCAATAGTATAGTAGAATCTAAACAAGAATACAATTACGGGGAAGAACATGCTGGGGTAAGAGATAGCAAATACTGAAATGACGGAAACGAAAACAACAGTCTAAAATATCCGAAAATAGCAACGGGAATTGGCAACACAAATTAAACAGTGAAAAGAAACGGCACGGCATGTCCCCTCGTGCATAATAATATAAAATATGGCACGGAATGTCCCCTCGTGCATAACAATGTAAAATATGGCACAGAATGTCCCCTCGTGCATAACAATGTAAAATATGGTACGGAATGCCCCCTCGTGCATAACAATATAAAATATGGCACGGAATGTCCCCTCGTGCATAACAATATAAAATATGGCACGGAATGTCCCTTAGTGCATAACAATATAAAATATGGCACGGAATGTCCCCTCGTGCACATCAATATAAAATATGGCACGGCATCACCCTTCGTGCTTTTACTCTCTTCCTTACCAATGCAATGACAATAATCAAAATGGCAAGGAATGCAGCATAGTGGAATCACAAATCATGATCACCCGGCAAGGGGAAAATATCAGTCATTATCATAACAAATTGCCCGGCAATGGTCTCAGCCATAACCAACCTTTTCAAGTATATCCTTTACAGTTGGGTCCTCAATAGGACTATTACATCACAAGTTCATCAACGAGGATTTTCAACAACAATCAACTTCCTAGTAGAGATAAATTCATAATACAATAGATGTGGAAGTAAGGACAAGAATTTCATCAAAATTGGACTCACGGACATGCTTGACACACAATGCATAGGTACTCGTCACCTCACCTATGCATTGAACATGATAAACACTTAACACATAGCATACAATACCTATTCCCTCACCAAAGTTAGGCAAGACACTTACCTCGGGTCCAAAAATAGCAATCAAGCCTCTAACACCGCCTTTTCTTTTGAATTCAACTCCGGAACAACAATATCTAGACATAATTAACTTAAGTATATCAATAATTACTCAATAAATCGATCTCATAGCCTAATTATCCATTTTCTAGCATTCTTCCCAAAATACCAAAATTCGACCCCGGGCCCGCTCGCTCGGATTCCAATAATTCTCGAAGGGGACACTCACCCAAAGCCTAAGGATCATTAATATACGATTCTTACTTGATTTCATGGCCAATTCACAGAAAATTCTCAAATGGTTACAAGTTCTAGGTTATTACCCAAATTCTTGATTTTTGCACTAATTTATGTAGTTAACTAAGCTAGAATCCATGCATGAAGCTAATTTTTGAGTAGACTTACCTTAGAAGACCAGGTCGTTAGCCCTTAACAATGGAGGAAAATCGCCCAAGGAAGAAGAAAGAAATGAGAAAAATGGGTTTGAAACCCGTATATAAAACACACTGCCTGAACAGTGATTCCGCACCTGCGGCTCGGGGATCGCAGGAGCGGTCCCGCACCTGCGAGGAAAATCTCGCGCCTGCGGAAATGGGCTGGGAGCCTGGGCCCGTGCCTGCGGAGTGGAGACCGCACCTGCGGCTCCACTCTTGCGGAATATTTTTCGCACCCGCGATAATTGGCCAGGCCTTTGGGTAATCGCACCTGCGATGTTGCGGTCCCGCATGTGCGACTGGGCAACCGCACCTGCGGTCACACCAGAACAGGTGCACCAGCAGCTATGTTTGCTGGTTTTTAGCCCCGTTAGGTGCCTGGAAGGCACCTGGGCCCACCCGAGCTCTAGTCCAAATATACCAACGAGTCCCAAATTATAACACGAACTCGCTCGAGCCTTCGGAACACCCAAACAACGCTAAAACTCAAAATCACACCCCCAAACCCCAAGAACCAAACTTAAGAACTTTAAGTTTTCTAGACTTCGCTAACAACGTGCCGAACTGACCTATACAACTCGGAATGACACCAAATATACACACGACTTCCAAAATCATCCTACAAACTTATTCGGCTAATTAAACCACTAAAATAACATCAAAACAAGGAATTAAACCCCAAAACTCATAGAATTTTCTTAAAACTTTATAAAGCTCAAATATTCCAATTTCGATCCGAACCACGTCATTTCAAGTCCGTTTTACACCAAATTTCACAAATAACTCACATAACATATATTAAACCTGTTCCGGGCTCCGGAACCATAATACGGGCCCAGTGACACAGATTTCCCATCAAAGTTCATTTTCAAAAGTCTTTCTTATTTTCAGAAAATAATTTTCTTTAAAGATTCATTTCTCGGGCTTGGGACCTCGGAATTCGATTCCGGCATACGCCCAGGTCCCATATTTTCCTACGGACCTTCCGGGACCGTCGTCCGGGTCCGTTTACCAAAAATATTGACCAAAGTCAACTTTATTCCATTAATTATCATACATTCAACAGTTCAACGCATTTCCACATAAAAGCTTCCCGGCTACGCGCTTGGGCTGTGCACGCACAACGAGGTAAGATTAACGGAGCTTTCGGGGCCTCGGAACACAATTTCTGTTAAATTACACAAGATGACCTTTTGGGTCATCACACAACATGAAAGGAGAAGTCTTTGGTTCATTAAGAAATTTAGTTTTTCATGGCTTCTAGTACTGATAGCATGAAAGGAGAAGTCTTCAATGGACTGCTAAGGCTGCTAGAGATTTCTTGGATATGAAGGATTAGTGTCAGCTGCCCTTGTCCTTAGGCACTTTAACTTCAATATTGGCGGTGTACAACCATCTTGATTGAATCGCTACTAATCCCTAGGTAGCCTGTCCAACTCACAAGCACAGGTTGTCAGGGTAATCCTGCTCATCAAGGTTAGAGAAGATGAGGTGACACCAAGTTTTGTAGCTCGGACTCAAACAAGGAATCTCCTAGTTGTAACTCCTTTGCCTCAATCACTGAGCTAGGATGCTTGGGTCGTAGCTATGCAAGATTTTATGATTAAAGAAAAAGAACATTTATAGGTGTTCTAGATTTTTGTATCAGATTTTAGGGGATCTCTTATACCAATAATCTTCGGGCTTGATTGTGCTCATATCAACTTATGAATCGGGCAACATGTCTATCCCACTAACACAGATTGCCACGGTAATCCAGCCCACTAGGCTGGTAGATGTGCTTACACCAAGATTTTCGATTATGTTTGCGTCTGTTTAGTTAGATATTGACAATATCATTATTTAGATTAGAACCTATCCACGTAATTGTACCTTAGATTTGTGTTTATATATGATTTTATCTTTAAGTTTGTCTAGCTTGAGATGGGTTCTCCACTCTATGAACAAGACCCGTTTGCACTTGGTTTGACACACTTGAATTGAATAGTGTTTGATGAATTGATCTCTCTCTCTCTCTCTCTCTCTTTCTTTCTTTCTTTCTTTCTTTCTCATTCTCCTATTTCCCTCTATTCTTTTCCTTTTTTTCTCTTCTTCCTGCTGGTGCTACATTACTTCGTTTGATAGTGTTGTGTGAAACTATCTTTTGTATCAGGGATTAAGATCAGCAATGATGCAAGTATACATAACTTGGTAGGCTGAAATTCTAGGCTCCATCTTTCATATTCGTCATTTCTTTTGCGTTCATTGGGTTTACAGACTTTGGCTTGCCACCAACTTGCAACTCCTGAGTCTGTTCTTGCACTGAGTTCTAGTTTGAAGTGTAATGTAGTCTCTGGATTGTGTTGAATTTTCTTCTGGAGTGTGACTTTTAGTTGAAAATATCTATCACTCCTACCTTGATCTCAGTATGACTATACACTGCTACCAAGTTGGATCCTTTTATGAAAATAATTATTACTAAGTTGGATCATATCCTAGCTTTCATGTTTCACTTTCCGACTGACCTTGATATAATTATTTTTGCTAGGTATACTATGGATAGGCCCCGGTTCACTGATCATTTAGAGGCTATCAAATTCATATGCAAGGACTTCTGGTCTGAGGTCTTCAAGAAGCAAATAGACAACCTGAAGACAAATCACAGAGTAAGTTTGAGGTTCCACGTCAATCACTGAATAAGTTAAGAGAGCTTGTGCCATTTCTGCTTAAGCAACAGTGATCTCTAACTACTGCTCCTGTTAGGGAACCTTTGTGTTGCAAGACAATCGTTTTCGTTGGCTGTCGCGGATGTCAGTTGATCCTTCTATTGAAACTCTTGGTTCTATTCAAGACCCTTCAGCCATGGCTGAAAACAAAGCAGCACAAGCCATAGGAATGCATCTCTATTTCCCATGTGGAATCATTAGGGGAGCACTTTCAAACCTTGGAATTCCTTGTGCAGTTTCTGCAGATATATCTAATCTTCCTGCCTGTAAGTCTTTTCATTTTGGGTTTTATCTTGCTAATTCTCTAAAATGAAGAGGAAACTAAGAGTTCCATTTGTACAATTTCCCTGCCCATTTGAAAAAGTGGGTGGGGCGATAAATCCTCTGATTGGTGATTTTGGAATTGTTTACTTTTGCCTACAAGCATACATTTCGGGCATTACGAGAACTCAAAGTTCAAGAGACATTTAAAGGTCATACTTTTGTTATTAATTGGATAACGATATCTCAACGCCATTTTTATATCACCGTCCTGGCCATTTGGGAAAAAGCCTTAATTGAAGACTGGATTTAAGTCTGTTCACTAGGTATTTGTCTGTGTCGAGAAATGATCAGAAAGTTTCCGGGGGGGGTAACTGCATATCGACTTGTGTAGGCATGCAAAATACTTCTTGTTTGAACTAGTTCGTATATAACCTTAGACTAGTATATATACCCTTTCTTTTTATTGAATATCACACCAAACCAGTGTCTACGACAGAGTTATTACTTTATTTCGCAAATCCATCCTACTATCTCCGAAAAGGGAATATTTTCTTTACATGAAGAAAATCTTCATTATCTTTACCTTTTTTAAAGTCAAACTTGCTGAAAACCCATTTTTTTCCACATATTCCTGTTGCATGTGGGATTTGCTCTTTACTGATGTGCTTACTGATGTTACAGGTTCATTTGTCGTTCGAATAAAGGCATGATGTGCTTTTGCAAGAAGAGTGAATTACCCTCAGGTTTCGGCAGCTACTTTCTGTTCTTTAATATGTTCAGCTCTCACACCAGAATGTCCTATTTTCTGTTACGACGCTAAAGAGCTAGAGTTTTTCAAAGACATGGAGGGTTGTATAGGTATTCCGAGTACAAACTTTCTTCTGCATGATACCGCAAACTTCTATATGGACTCCCTCTTACCAGCAAGCTTGTTGATACAAATTATCTTCAAATCATCTGATAATATGCATTTTATTATCCTAACAGTTTGATGCATTTAGAACTGAAAAAAACCCAGAACAAGAGTGAGTGTCGTCTACGACTATGACCTAGCAATTCACTGGAAATTTTTTACTAGGTCAGTTGTGGTGGAGATCGTAAGAGAGACTGTGTGGAGCTTTTCCTCTTCGTTCTTGTTCTTGTTCTTCGGCTTTTTGGTCCATTAAATCATCGTACTGTTGCTGCAATTCGTGTCAGCTCTAATCTTTTTTAATAACTTTTCCCCCCTTATCTTGATTTTTGTAAATTGCGAAGTCAAACTCTACTAATAATGTCATAAATCCAGCATTTTTAGCAATTGGGTTGGACCAATCGAATGAGAGCTCGGATAATTCCATAATTAGTACATCTATCAATAAATTAAAGCAAGAAAAGACACAAAAGTGTCCTAGTGTTGAAATGAGAAAGCATTGTTTCTTCGCTATCTTTAACAATTTCTCCACTGGAGAAAAGGACATAAATTCAAGCCAGCAAGTGATGATACATAAGCCAAGAACTCATGCAAACAAACAAGATTGGATCGTAGAAAATTTGGGGAAAAAACTGAAAAAACTTACATAAGAACTAGTGATATAAGTATATAATAACATTCATATAATCAAGACAAAAGTATAAAATTACGATGAGCTACGGAATAATAACATTGTCCAAACAATCTAAACATAACAAGAAAAAGGAACATCACAAATTGTAAAAAGAAGTCCATCAAACATCATCAATTTATATAAACAATGTTCCACCAAACCATACATCAAAAGAAAGTAAGGACATTATTTATAAATGAAAAAAGAAAAAGTTATAAGACTTCTAGTGCAACAGGCCACAAATGAAAGTACAACCTAAAGTAGAGAAACGAAGTAGCAACAACTGCACACAACAACTATTGTAAACCAGCACCTCACAAGAAGCTGCAGTAAAACAACAACCAGCGACGAAAACAATAATTGCAATTTAAAAAAACAACGCGTAAGTTCATAGAAAGGAAAAAAGAAAGAGAAGCAAGAAGGATAAGATTCTTTATAATCAATTGGTAGAAAAGAAAAAAAAATTGTTACAAGAATTTTTTAGAAATGTTTTTAAGGACAAGTAAAGTGTTAAACAAACACATACGAGCATGTCAACAAAGAAATATATTCCAAGGAGTAGAAACGACTATAGAAATACTAGCATTTGCTTAAGATTATACCTGTAGTTTGACTGGAAATGAACGGAATTGCTGCAGTCTCGCAGCCTCATTATCAAGTTGTGTGTCTCTGATATCCCTGGCCGAGTCCGCAATAGATTCACTGCATGGCTTCACCTCAACGAATTGCATATTACCCGAGTCCTCGAAACAAGAAGGGATTTCTTTGAGATATAAACATCTAACTAAAACCAATTGCTCAAGGCAAGAAAAGGCTTCATCAGACACTCCCCATTTCGAGAGAGTTTTGAGATTTTCAAGTTTTAAGAATTTGAGCTGAGGGAACTCATTATCTCTCACTTCCCATTCATCCAAATCAAAGTCAACTTGATTCTTGGCCTCATTGTACACAACAGGTTCACATACTACCACATTGCATCGCTGATATATATCAGAGAGCAATCGAGTACCTTGTACTGGTGAATGATCAACCATCTCATCCTGCCATGATGCTGAAATTTGCTTTTTAGGAAACTTTTGTGTTGATTCAAGAGAATTCAGGATACGTTTCTTTGAGTTTCCCAACACCACTCTTCATTTTCCATAATATACACATCTCTACTGAAGATTATAGTCTCAGTTTGTGGTTGGAAGACCCTATATGCCTTTGAAATTGTACTATATTCAATAAAAATGCCTGGGATGTCTAACTTATCTCGTTTAACCTGAGGAACATAGGAAAAACATAGACAATCAAACACTTAAAGAAAATTTATTGATGGTTTAAATCCATACCAAGCTTCAAAAAGAGTTCGATCCTTCACTGCTTTTGTAGGAAGCCTATTTTGGAGAAACACTGCTGTATTTGCTGCCTCTGCCCAGAATTTCTTTGGCAAGTTCTTGCCCTGCAACATGCATATGGTCATCTCCATAATGTATCAGTTCCTTCTCTCATTCACTCCATTTTGCCGTGGAGTATAAGGAGTAGTAAGCTGATGATTGATCCCTGCTTCCTCACATAACATATTGAATTGTTGAGAAGTATTTTTTTCCATTATCTGATCTTACCGAGTTAATTTTACAACCACTTCATTTTCTACTTTTGCTTTGAACGTCTAAAAGAAATTCGCGGTCTCTGACTTGTATTTGAGAAAGTAAATCCAACACATGCGGGTTAAATCATCAACAAAAATGATATAGTAAATGCT
This sequence comes from Nicotiana paniculata, assembly GCA_005239505.1. Lineage (NCBI taxonomy): Eukaryota > Viridiplantae > Streptophyta > Magnoliopsida > Solanales > Solanaceae > Nicotiana > Nicotiana paniculata. The sequence goes on along the minus strand of ML326769.1, from coordinate 51,874 downwards.
ATTTTTTAGTGAGGGAGTCCTTTGAGGTCCTGCTATGTCAGTATGAATCAATTGTAATTTGTTCGAGGCTCTCCAAGTTGTCTTTGGAAATGAAAGTCTTCTTTACTTCCCATATTGACAAGCACTACAGTGTGAAGAATTCACTTCCAACACATATAATTCCTTGCAGTTTGAGCAGCCTTTCATAGTGAAAATGTCCAAGTCTCTTGTGCCATATTTCTGCAACACCTTATTCAGCTGAAAAAATGACATGCTCCTCCTCAAATGGATCTAATGAGAAACTTTTGCCTCTCATTTTTACTTTAAACAATTCTTGATTTGATACATCCTTGATCAAGTAATGTTTATCTTCAAAAATTAATTTGTAGCCTTTTTCCATCAACTGACCAACACTTAGCCAGTTTTGGTCTATGTCAGGTACATAAAGCACATCAGAAATTGTTTTAGTACCTGAATGACTTGGAAGAGCAATTGTTCCTTTCCTCTTACAATAATAATTTCGCCGTTACCTATTCCGACTTTAGTAATGGTCGTGGGCTTCAATTCCTTGAAGAGAGCCTTGTCATTTTTTATGTGGTTAGTGCATCCACTGTGAACTATCCAACAAGCGCTAGACGATCTACTTGAAAAACATGTAGCAACAAAGAGTTGGTCTTCCTCCTCTCCATCAATAATCTGAGCATCTGCTTCTTGCTGTTGACCGTTGTTCTTGCAAATAACTGCTTCATGCCCAAGTTGATTGCATTTACTACACCTGGCCTCTAGCCTTTTCCAACACTTGCATGGTGGATGACCTTTTTCGCCATAATGCTTACAAGGAGGATAACTTCTATTTGAGTTTCCTGATTTACCTTTGGTGGTATTTGCTGAAATGCCTTCATCATTTGTTTGTTGATTCTTCTAGTTCTTCTTCATTTTGTTTCTGCCACCATTTTGGCTGGCAATGCCCCCTCATTATTTTCTTCTTCTCGCGTAACCCTTCATTGTTCTTGAGCCTGCAAAGCATTCACCAACTCTGCCAAGGTGATCTTGGATAGATCCTTGGTATTCTCCAAAGTGGTTATGGTTGCTTCAAATCTCTCCGGCACAGTTACCAGAACTTTTTCAACAATTCGAGAATCATTAAACTCGGAACCAAGAAATCTTACCCTGTTTGCTATGTTTAGGAGCCTTTTAGAATAATCTTTGATGGTTTCATTTTCTTTCATCCTCTGCATCTCGAAGTCTCTAATGAGATTTAACACTTGCATGCCTCTAATCCTTTCATCCCCTTCATATTTTGCTTTGAGATAATTGCAGATGGCTTTGGCTGACTTCAGAGACATAATTCGAGTGAAAATTGTAGAAGATACTGCTGAAAATAGTCAAGCCTTTGCCTTTGATTTTATGGTTTTCCTGTCTTTATGGTTCTTAATCTGGGCCATAGTTAGATTGTTGGGCAGCGGAAGAACTTCATAATCCTCTTCGACTGCCTCCCAGATGTCCAAGGCATCCAGATAAGTTTCCATCCTTACAACCCAAATTTGATCATTTTCACCGTTGAAAACATGAGGTGCCGTTGTTGAGAAATTTGATTCTGCTTCCATGCTCGACAAATCTGTCTTGTTGAGAGTTTTGAGTTTAATAAACACCTACAGATACCTTAAGAAAAGAAAGCTCTGATACCAATTGTAGGTTTTACAGAGAATGAAGAATAGAAAAATCTGATTCACTTGCTATTAAACAAGTTGAACATGAGTTCGAAGAACTTTGAAAATTTATAGAGTTTACAAACTCAACTGAAATTGAAAAACCAACTCCTACAAATTAGGGATAACATAGAAACTAACTAAGTGTTATGCAGTAAATAACTGCTACACAGTTTTAAGACACTTGGACTACTGCAGTTCTTAATGCAGTTTCCTAACACCATCTTATCTTCACCGGGTTTGGTTAACTCCAGTCTTAATAAGCTTAATATCCTTTATGATGTCCGAGAGCCACACTATAAGATAAATAAGAAGAATATCTTGAACTACACGAGTCACTACTAGAATTCTCTAATTAGCGACCACAAAAAGCGACCAAAGTTGGTCTCTTATCTCAATATACCAACCAAAACGCGTCCAAACACGCTTGGTCGATATATTGGTAGTCCTTTAAGGACCAAATTTTCAATGTAAACAAAATAGCGACCAACTTTGGTCGATACAACATTTTAATAGTATAAATTTACCGACCAAAGTTGGTATGTATATATAAATTATGATATTTTTTTAATTACTAAAATTTAAATAATAGCGACCACCGTTGGTCTCTAAATTAAAATATATATTATTTTAAAAAATATATATTTAACAATCTGGGTTCATAAGCGACCAACTTTGGTCGCTTATTTTCAAGTTTTTAATTTTTTTTTGTAGATTAGCGACCAAGGTTGGTCGCTAATTTCCAGGATATTATTTTTTAATAAATTAGCGACCAACTTTGGTCGCTTATGTCAAAATCTGGGGTCATTAGCGACCAAAGTTGGTCGCCAATATTTAAATTTTTAAAGATAAAAGCGATCAACCTTGGTCGTTAATGTCCAGAATTTTTTCTTTATAGGTAAGCGACCAACTTTGGTCGCTTTTCTGGGTAATAATTTTGACATAAAATGCATGTTTTGGCAGCTACACCACCTGCCAGCATACCAAAATCCCTAAATAACAATATTCAATACATACAAAACAATTTCAATACCAAATTCTCCATAACAACCCAACAACACAACAACAACAACAACAACAACAACAACAACAACAACAACAACAACAACAACACAATTCAAAAAACACATTAAAACCAATAAACTAAAGTTCAATAGAACTAACAAATTAAACTAACAATACTAAGTTAACACTTATTACAACTAGTTCAAAACCGGTTTTATTTGTCTAGTTCAAAGTATATAAAAGTCAAGGAGTATTTTGTAAAACATCATTATCATCACCATCTGATGAACTTTCATCTACAAGACGGTATATAGAAGGGTCTACTTGTCGAGGACAGGAAGAACGATCACGGGGAGGACGGGAGGAACGAGCACGGGGAGGACGGAAGGAACGCTCACGTTCAAGTCGAGCCTCTGACGATGACTCATGAGACCAGGGAATTGTAAAAGCTCCAAAAGCTAGGAGAGTTTTGAGCTGAGCTTGCATGACATGGTACTGAGATTGCATGCCAAGGTACTGGGCATCTCTAAGCTTTTCTCTTTCCTTGGCCGTGTCTAGCTCGGATGTGAGCTTTGTCACAGTCTCCCGCATAGAGGAGAGGCTCTCCCCATGAAGTTGCGAGCCTTGCGAGGAAGTCCCTATCCTTGATTCCACACTTATAGCGCTGGAATTTATTAGTAGGAAGCCCGTATACCTTCCCCCATTTTGGACCGCCAGCAACCTCCATCCATATTCTTTCATCATCCTCGTCCGAAGGTTGGATTGGCTCGCCCAAATCATTAGGTGGATGACTACGTATGAATTCCTCCACGTCAGATGTGAAGCGATCCTATAAGAAAAATTACATTGAATTAGTATTTCAAAATTTATATAAAGGTAAATCAAAATACTTAATGAAAAGTAAAAACTTACATGTATAGTCGAGACTCGGCCCTCGACCCACCTTTTTGGATCCGTCTCTTTCTTCTTCTTTACAATATGAGTCTCCTTGAATAACTCATCTTGGTTCATTGGACGCTCCAACTTCTTTTCCTGAAAACCCATTAATTTTAGTTAATAAACAGAATAGATATACTTTGAAAATTAAAATAAATTAAGTAATTACGTACCAATCATCTTTTTATTGTCCCTAGGCTGATCGCACCTCCAGTGTGCAAGGAGCCTCCCTTCTCAGATGCGCAAGCTTTCTTTTCTTTTTCGCTCTTCTATAAGAACTTTGCGGTAAGTCATTGCCTTTGCAAATCCTCCCATAAATTTTGAAGCAACCAGTCAGGCTTCTGGTTCAACTGTCTAGCTTTGGAGAAACTATGCGACAACCGCTTGCGAGCTTTGTGATTAAAATTTGCAGCCACTTCTGCGCTATAGAGGTGTTCCCATACACACTTGCTCTGTATTTCAAAAGTTAAATATTATATGGAAATATCATAAACATAAATAATTATACTGCTTAAAAGAACATTTAAATTGATTGAAAATTTGCTCCTTCAGCGAGAATGGGAATTCACTCCAAGTCGCATAAGGGCCATCATAAAGCTTTCTGGTGGCTTTGGTGATTATCCTCGTAGCAATATTACTCGGGATAAACCTCCAATTTAACAAAAAAAACACATTAATATTTTATTGTACAAACTATACAAAACAATAAACGTAAAAATAACAAATAACTCTTACCCATCACCCTCAGGGACTATGATGATCCTGCCATACTGATCATAATGAACCTCCTCGTCATCATCAGCATCACCGTATGAAGCATGTATATCAGAGGCAGGTGTGGAAGGTGTAGGGGGGTCAGAGCTACTATCTCGCAGGCGAAGGCCTGAAAGAGATGGAGTCGCTGATGAAGATAGCTGCGATCCCTGTGACTGCGACATAGCTGGTTGGACCGCAAGTGGCTGTGATACTGATGGCTGTGACCCGAGTGGCTGTGACATGGATGTATGTGATCCATGTGGATGTGACATGGATCGATGCGATCCATGCGATGCAGATGGATGCGATCCACGTGGTCGTGAGGCAACTGGACTGTATGCCGGACGTATAGTCCTATGGTCTTGTGATGAAAGACCGTGTGTCTGCACGAAGGTGTAGGGCTCGTGATACTGTGGCAACTCAGAATATCCCTAGGGTGGAGGATAAGACATAGGCTCAGGCATAGGCATCTCTGAAGAGGGTGGAAAAGATGGAGTTTTATCTTCTACCCTCCTCTTTCCCTTCCTAGCCTTTTCTCGACCCCGAGAACTAGTAGGGTCATTGTTACCTCGACCCTTGCCTGTCATCTGCATAATATAATACATATTTAGATTGAAACATATACGAAACTAGCTATAAAACGAGAGTTATTAAAGAAACCAACTTTTTAAAGCTCGTCTCTGAAGAGGGAAGAAAAGATGGAGTATTATCTTCTACCCTCCTCTTTCCCTTCCTAGCCTTTTCTCGACCCCGAGAACTAGTAGGGTCATTGTTACCTCGACCCTTGCCTGTCATCTGCATAATATAATACATATTTAGATTGAAACATATACGAAACTAGCTATAAAATGAGAGTTATTAAAGAAACCAACTTTTTAAAGCTCGTCGACGTATTGTTCCTCGTCCGAGAATTCTTCTTCCTCATTTTCTATAATTGTTACTTCATTTATATCAACTTCTTCCAATATGTGTTTAGGATGTTCCAAATCATTTTCTAAAAGTTCGTCCACTATTTTGTGAATAGTGGAGATATCGTTTTGATATGCAACATCTAACACATTCTCGACTTTCACTCTACCTACATGCTTAGTTTTTAATACAACCCACCAGTTGGACTTATTCCGCCGCAATGGATAAGGAGCATAATACACTTTCCTAACATTATGTGCAATTATGAAAGGATCATAGCGATCATACTCCCTCATATGATTAACCTCAATTATGTTGTATTGGTTGTGTACTCTTGTACCTCTTGTTGAATTTGGGTCAAACCACTTGCATCTAAAGAGTATCAATTTCTTATATGGCCAACCTATATATTCTAGTTCTATTATTTCTTTGAGCACACCATAATAATCAATATCTCCAACTTGGTTGCCATCACCACCTTGAACCCACACCCCGCTGTTGTTGCTATTTTTATTTTTAGAGCAATCCTCTATATGAAACTTATAACCATTCACAACTTACTTAGACATTGTTGCGACCTGAAGCCCCGGTCCCCAAGATATATCTTTCAAAAATTGATTTACACCATTATTTGGATCATTTACCTTCATATTGTTAAAAAATTCATAAGTTAGCATAATTTCCAAACATTGTTTACATACATAGTGTTAGAATATTATAAGGATAAACTTACAAATTGTTTGAACCACGTATCAAATCTCGTATATACAACATCATCGCCAAATTGAACCACGAAGTGACTGTGACACATCAAATATTTTTAGTAGTTGTATTGAGATGTAATCACAGTAAATTTTATATTTTGATAACTACTAAATCAATACTTACTTGAGAAATGGTACAACTTCGGGACAATTTAGCAACACATGAAGTGTAGCTGACTTGTACTCCATATCACTCAAAATTCTCTTTCTAACATCCTTAGAACATCGTCTNAATAATAAGAGCAAAAATGAGCAGTTTCCTTTGCAAGATAAGCTTCACATATAGATCCTTCAATCCTATTCCTCTGCTTAACAAATTGTTTGCATTTGCCAATTGTCCTACATAATTTCTTGGTTAGCCAAGAACATTCAAATAAAACAGAAAATTACATCAAACTTATAATATTATCTCTCAAAGGGATACATCCATCTGTATTGAATATGCCCTCCAAGTCGTGCCTCGTGTACAAGGTCTATTGGAAGGTATTCCATCACATAAAAAAAACCACATGGAAATATCTTTTCCATCATAGTAGAAGTTACACGAATGTTCTGATCTATCCGGAGTAGGTTTTCTTCCCTTAATGTGGAAGAACACAAGTCTTTGAAAATCAAACTAATCTCTGTGATGGGTTTCCAGATTCTTTCAGGAAAACCACAAAATGCAATAGGCACTAAGGTCTCCATGAAAACATGTCAGTTATGACTTTTCAAATGGATCAACTTCCCTACCTCCATATCAACTTTTTTTCCAAGATTCGACGCATAACCCTCAGGCATCTTCAATTTCGTTACCCAATCACAAATTTGCCGTCTTTTCTCCAAAGTGAATGTGTAACTTGACTTGGGCTTGAATGTCTTTGTCACGACCTAAAATCCATAAGGTCGTGATGGCGCCGGACACCATTGTCAGGAAAGCCAATCATTAAATAGTTAAGCTAAATTTCCTGTTTTAGCATTTTTGAATTCATTACCTTTTACTTTATTACATAATAGTTGAATAAAATCCGCTAAGTAGATATGACGGATAAATAATTTTAATTTATTACAGTAAATCCCAAACACCTCCCAGAACCCGGTGACACAAGTACATGAGCAATTTCTAAGAATATTACAAATTCTACAAAGCTTGTCCGAAATACAAATTGGACAAGGAACAAAAATGAAAATACAATACATAGAGGAAGACTCTGCCGACTGCATGTCGTCTCCGAGTGATGCAGCTCGTCTAAGTCTCCAAGTCAGCCATATTACTATGAAGGTACCTGTGCAATAAAGATGCACAACAAGTGTAGCATGAGTACGAAAACAACGTGTACTCAGTAAGTATCCCGCCTAACCTCAGAGAGTTAGTGACGAGAGGTCGAATTAGACACTTGCTAGAAGTCAATTTAGTATAATCAAGTGAGACACTAAGCAAGAATGTCATAGGCAATTTAAAATCAGGAATAAATAATATCAACTCTTTCCACATTTAACACTTTAAATCTTCGTCATTTCAGTTGACAATTTAAAACTCCTTAGGCCAATAAACAGTAATAATTACAGGAATTATGTAGCAATTATCATGCGCAAGAAAATGCCGAGGGGCGACGGCGCGGACAAACAATAATAAACTGTGCACTGCCGAGGGTCGAATGGCTCGAACCGTAGATGCATCTATTTTCCCCGCTCGAGAATCGATCATGCGACGTGGTCAACATAATAATAATAAGGCTAACCTGATCGCGAATCATACTTGCGACTCAGGTGCTCATATGTACACGTATTCACATAATAGATCCACATTTTTATCAAGAAAACAACTTCTCAAGAAAATGATAAAATTTTCTTTAGGTGAACATGAAGATAGTATATAAATTATTTCTGGGAATTCATTTGCCACGTTTGATAAGGTTAAAATATCACCGATTCATCCGGCACACAATTATGCAAAGAAGAATCCATTCTCTTCTCAAATGATTAAGGAAAGTAAACTCTGACCCTTTTAAGTATTCAATTACTAACTCGATAATAATAACAGGCTAATATCATTGATAAAATCACAAGTACAACAAGTAAGGCATGCTAATGGGTCCTAGACTCCCGGACACAAACATAATAGTAGCTACGCACGGACTCCCGTCAACTCGTATGTACGTAGCCCCCGCAATTAATAGCATGTATTCAATTAGTTCACCTATGGGGACAATTCCCCCTCACAAAGTTAGAAAGGAAACTTACCTCGCTCCGAAACTCCATAACCGGCTTCCAAGCCCTTCTAACTACTCCAAAGGATGCACAACGCACCAAAACTACCAAATAACGGGCAAAGCAATGAAAATATACTCTAATCTTGCAACAATTCAAATTATATAAACTCTTTTCTCCGCTCAAGGAATTGACCAAAATGCCCTCGGGCCCACGTGTCCGAATTCTGAAATTTCTCAAAGATAAACTCTACCCATAGCTTTACTAGTTCAAATATACAATTTACTCAAATATTCATGCTCAATTCGTGGTAAAAATCCAAATTACCAAATTTCTAGGTCTTCCCTTAAAATCCCAATTTTTACTAAATTCCCATATCTAAATCTGCATATAACCATGTATTTAACGAATAAATGGGAAGAAACCACCTACCTAGAGTTGCTGGATGAAAGATCCCTCATTGAGCTCTCCAAAATCGCCCACACCAAAAGAAAATGGGAGAAAATGAGCTAAGTACTGGGTTATAAAACATACACTGCCCAGGCCGATATCCGCACCTGCGCTGCCGCAGGTGCGTCCAAGAGCCCGCACCTGCGCCCCATTGTCTGCATCTGCGCCTTCGCAGGTGCGGAAATTACATCGCACCTGCGCTCCCAGCCAAGCCAGCAAATCTCGCACCTGTAGCGCAAAGCCACACCTGCGGCCAAAGCCTCGCAGGTATCGCACCAGACACCAGCAGCTCCAGCTCCTCTTCTAACTTCAAATTGATTTGTTAACCACCCTGAATCCAACCGAGGCCCCCGGGACCCCGTCCAATTACACCAACCTATTCCAAAAAATAATGCGGACTTGCTCGAGGACTCAAATCACATCAAACAACGACGAAATCACGCATCGCACTAAGATTCACACTTTATGAACTTGAAATTTCAAACCTCTACATCTGATGCCGAAACCTATCAAATCACGTCTGATTGACCCCAAATTTTGCACGCAAGTCATATTTGACATTACGAACTTGCTACAACTTCCGGAATCGCATTCCGACCCTGATATCAAAATTTTCACTTCCGGTCGGATTTCTCAGAAACCTTCAAATTCCCATCTTTAGCCAAATGACTTCAAAATGACCTACGGACATCCGAATTCACTTCCGATCGCGCTCCCAAATCCAGAATCACCATATGAAGCTATTACCAGACTCGGAATCCCAAACGTACATATATAACACTGAAATGCCTTACAACCCAAACTTATGAAATTCTTCTAAAATGCTATCTTCCATAATATGTGCCGAAACGCTCTCAAGTTATCCAAAGCCCGATCCGGACATACGCCTAAATCCGAAATCATCATACGAACCTGCTGGAACCTTAAAATCCTGATTCGGAGGTCGTTTACTCAAAATTCCAATCTTAGTCAATTTCTCCAACTTAAGGCTTCTGAAATGAGAATTTTCTTTCCAATTTGACTCCGAACTTCCCGAAATTCAACTCCGACCATGCTCACGAGTCATAATACCTGAAATAGAGCTGCTCATGAATTCAAACCGCTGAACGACGCGCTAGAGCTCAAAACGACCAGTCGGGTCGTTACATTCTCCCCCACTTAAACAGACGTTTATCCTCGAACGTGCTAAGAACTGCTCTGGAGTTATCAGGAATCACTGTTTAACACCTCGAGCACCTGCCCGTGCTACCACAAACCAGTTGAGTACATTAGCTTGATCAAATCTGAAGATATCCTCCTTTATCCATACAATCATCTTAGAACCCAATTCCAATACCTGAGATTCTCGGCCAGGCCTAGTTCCAATATATAAACACCGTATCAACTACCACACGATATACTAGAACATGACTGCATACCTGTGATGAATCAGCACCATGCACCACATAACTCATCATCTGACCACAATGACACTCCCTGAACCTTAATAGCCAAAATTTCATGAATCCGATGCTCCCAATGCACCTTATGATATATATATATATACATCCTGCTATAATGCTGGTGATACCACCACAATAGAGGAGATGTGTAGAAATTCCTAACCAGCTGTAGAGTTAACCAAACATTGAATATCTCCTCTTGACTAGAATCGTCACCTCATTATGTACTGAATAATGGTATTTTTCCTGTAATATACTTCACATAATCTTATCACACCAATCCCAGATTTATAATCTCGTCTTACCCAATATGAACTGCTCAGACAACCAATCACCCCAGACATGACCAATAGTCTCACATGACACCGCAACGTGCCAATAGACCATAACTCGAACATGATACATAAAGAAATGACTCAGGAAAAGACTACTCAACTCACGCAACTTATTTGAACTCTTCTTGGAAAATAGAAAGTATAACATAAGAAAAATGGATATAGGGAACCTTACTCATCACCACACTGTTGCAGCGTGCAACCCGATCTAAATCATAAAATTCACATAAGGAGATATACACGGAGCTGAATTGCTCACTATTACAAATTACTGAATACCGATCACAAGAACGCTAAGTGCAGAATACCATTCTGGGGAGACTGATAGAACTATATGCTACAAAACTCAAGCACAACTGAGGTGCGATATATAATCTGGATCTCAAGAGCCATCCTTCTCACATAACCTCATCACTATGCGGAATCTCGACACATAAGAAATTATCAAGCCGTTTCGCAACTCACACGGCACAATCATAATATCACATGAACTTGATGAAGACGGAACAACACCTGATATTCCAACACCGCTCCTTGAGGAGCGCTATACTGAAATGAACACATCTGACTTGCATGAAGCCCATAATCTTGTTTAAATCCATTCATACACTTCAAGCCGATTCTGCTCGCAATGAACTAGGCTGATAGCCTTACCTGGGTCCAAAATAACCTACTTTCTCTCATAATACGCAAGAACGACCATCATAGCTGAGACAAACACCCCACAATCCACAAACGAATGAACCGAACGCCTTCCAGGCATAAATTCTCCAATAAGCAATATTACACTTCTTTATACTCAGCCCAAATCTTCAATCCATCAAGTGAATACATGTCACACTCATACGATCATCCCGTGGTCGCTCCCACGACCTTCCATACAAGGTAACAAGTCTGCACATCCATCACTGGCCACACTAACGCTGTAAAAAAAAAATCAAGAACCCATAACTAGGATGCAAAGCCTCTTCCACCGAATATCGATCTCAGGTGACACTGGAGATAACACCAGCTTACTCTGAACTTTCAAATCACTTTTTCTTGCTCATCCGAGCTCATGACATCCTTGTTAAGACCGAGCCGCAATCTCAATTCTTACTCCCAGTTACCCACTATTTACTGCACCTAACATGCCAATATGAGATTGCGCAAGAATTCTATCATAACTCCTGAACCACTAATAGGGGAAACACCTCATAATATAGAAACCTCTTACTTACCTCAATTCAAGAGAACAATAACAACACTCAAGTGAATTCTCACAATCACCCAACATGCCAATCCTTAAGTAGTGGTTTGAACCACCATAAACCTTCATGGATCCGCCTACACCTGACAGGCCATAGCACTCGAATGCTCCCACATGAAATCTATTACGACGGCCGACAAGCCCCGCACATACCGGCCCAAACCACATGCATAATTTAGTTACGCTGACGAAACTGATCACTGCCGTACATGTGCCATTTCAACCATGGCTAACCAATCCATCTTCTCTCTAATTATCCTTACTTGCCTCAGAAATAATAGTAACTTCCTTCAACTCATAGAAAACTCAACCCTTACTCATCCCGAGTGACCTTGATTCACGAGACCGTGCTTCCTAAATCCCGCAATCCATCTCATACCCTCCTGATAATCTTTCTACAACCCGGAGTTTATTTCTCTCACTCTCCCAATACTATCCTGCACGCTGAAACATATCATAGAACACTCCAACCATCTTCCCTATTCTCAGAAATTATACTACAAAAGCTCGACTCTTAATCCGACTGCTGCCTGAAACCCTTAAACGCCGCATTCTTAACCTTTGAATTCACTAGGAGCACTATTGAGAGTCACCCACTCTGACTGGCCCCGAATACAATCAACTCCAAGGCTCTTCTAGCACATGAACACCCTTTTCATTGAAGCACGTGACTGAGTCACTACCCTACAGCTCGCCCTTGCCTTAAGCATAAATTCTGAATCTCCCAAAACCTAACCCTGGTCCAATAGGACCAACTTGTGCACATATTGTCAAATCCCATGCACAATTACCATTCTACTCCTTTCCCTTAGATGTACTAACTTGCCAATATGCCGACAACCCGCAACCCCATGAGAAGACAATCCTACAACCCAATTGCAGGTGGTGGGACTCCCCCACTTAGCCCGAAGCTACTCCTTGCACCACTCTAGATCCTGCTGAGATCCTTTCTCCTTTGTTAGCATGATTTTTCTTAACCAATCCGTCCAATTCTTCCGAATTCCCCTTTCAGCATTCCCTAAATACTCAAATTCTCTAGCACAATTCACACATTCTGCCTCCTACCGAATAGCCACCAGATCCCTCGCAGAAACTTTCCAACCATGCAACCGCTAACCTACTCACAGGAGATAACCCACCCGTGGAAATCACCAACTGACACCTTCCAACGATGCTGAAATGCACACTCTCTGCAACATCAATACCCATCCTAAGCCTGCTCCCATTCACCAACTTACCAGTCCGTCCGTTCCTCATGGACATCTACTAAATGCGCTAAAACATCTTCAAATTCACCACAACATTGCGTCCTTCTTCATTCCTAACAACTCCTCCCTGTTATATCCAACCTTCCGTCGAAATAACCCACATTTCAACTTAAGCTCGTGGACCCAATCACCATCCACTAGCTGTCTTACCACTGAACTCCTGTGCTATGCTGCCACTCTCCCACTTTTTAAACTCATTCCTTTAAACAACTATCTGACTTCCGTTCCTTACACCTGGACTTTTAGAAAGGGAACCACCGCCTAGCAATTTTCACACATCTTCCTTAATCGTATGCTACCCAATTGCTGCCTCAATTAAATATCATTATCTGTAGCTCTTAAACTAGCAGATCATCACGACTTTAAACTTTTCGAAGATCATCTTTCTCGAGCTGCCTTCATTATCAATACTTATCCAGTACTGAACCACCGCGCCTCACGGTCTCTGACAACAACTTCTTCAACACTTCTTCACAATACTCTGACCCCATGCAATCGAAGAAACCATAGCACTGACAAACTTAACATATTCCATTCGATCAGTGACGACGACATCACACCACATGTGCATATCCTACCTCACTTGAAAGCACCAAGTCTTACTGCTTTATCAATCTAAAACCTGACCATTTATAGTCCAAATGCCTTTCCTCTGCCGGAACTAAAATGTTAAAATCTCGAAATCACGTTCTGATAAGACCTCCCTTCAAGCCATTCATCACCCCCAACATATGGGCAAGCATTCTATCATCATATCGACATCGCGCGATAACCAATCGTAAACATCATCACAACCTGAGCATAACCTCAAGTCCTCAAAATCAAAGCTACTGGCTGAAACAACATATTACTCTTTCGCAGAGCAACGACAATAGCCTCAATCAACTTCGCAGGGATAAACTTCCCTCACCACACCCATAGCACCATTTCAATTCCTCAAATTCCTGATTCATAGCAAGCACTTTGTGACGCGTAAGATTGAGTAGGAAGAAACATAGGCATAAGCCTCGGAGGAATCAAATCGCACGATGAGGAATCAAGAAGGGAAGTACTCCTAACAGCCCTGTAGCCTCTCGAGGATAAGTACAGACGTCTCCGTACTGATCCGCAAGACTCTACAAGACTTGCTCATGAATCGTGAAACCTAAGGGAACCTAAAGCTCTGATACCATGTTGTCACGACCCAAAATCCATAAGGTCGTGATGGCGCCGGACACCGTTGTCAGGCAAGCCAATCATTAAATAGTTAAGCTAAATTTCCTGTTTTAGAATTTTTGAAATCATTACCTTTCACTTTATTACATAATAACTGAATAAAATCCGCTAAGTAGATACGACGGATAAATAATTTTAATTTATTACAGTAAATCCCAAACACCCCCCAGAACCCGGTGACACAAGTACATGAGCAATTTCTAAGAATATTACAAATTCTACAAAGCTTGTCCGAAATACAAATTGGACAAGGAACAAAAATGAAAATACAATACATAGAGGAAGACTCTACCGACCGCAGGTCGTGTCCGAGTGATGCAGCTCGTCTAAGTCTCCAAGTCAGCCATATTGCTATGAAGGTACCTGTGCAATATAGATGCACAGCAAGTGTAGCATGAGCACGAAAACAACATTTTCTCAGTAAGTATCCCGCCTAACCTCAGAGAGGTAGTGATGAGAGGTCGAATTAGACACTTGCTAGAAGTCAATTTAGTATAATCAAGTGAGACACTAAGCAAGAATGTCATAGGCAATTTATTAAAATCAAGAATAAATAATATCAACTCCTTCCACATTTAACACTTTAAATCTTTGTCATTTCAGTTGACAATTTAAAACTCCTTAGGCCAATAAATAGTAAAAATTACAGGAATTACGCAACAATTATCATGCGCAAGAAAAGGCCGAGAGGTGACGGCGCAGACCAACAATAATAAACTGTGCACTGCCGAGGGTCGAACGGCTCGAACCATAGATGCATCTATTTTCCCTGCTCGCGAATCGATCATGCGACGCGGTCAACATAATAATAATAAGGCTAACCTGCTTGCGAATCATACCTGCAACTCAGGTGCTCATATGTACACGTATTCACATAATAAATTCGCATTTTTATCAAGAGAACAGCTTCTCAAGAAAATGATAAAATTCTCTTTAGGTGAACATGAAGATAGTATATAAATCATTTCTGGGAATTCATTTGCCACGTTTGGTAAGGTTTAAATATCACCGATTCATCCGGCACACAATTATGCAAGGAAGAATCCATTCCCTTCTCAAATGATTAAGGAAAGTAAACTCTGACCCTTTTAATTATTCAATTACTAACTCAATAATATTAACAAGCTAATATCATTGATGAAATCACAAGTACAACAAGTAAGGCATGCTAGTGGGTCCTAGACTACCCGGGCACAAACATAATAGTAGCTACGCACGGACTCCCGTCACCTCGTACGTATGAAACCCCAACAATTAATAACATGTATTCAATTAGTTCACCTATGGGGACAATTCCCCCTCACAAAGTTAAAAATGAGACTTACCTCGCTCCGAAACTCCATAACCAGCTTCCAAGCCCTTACAACGACTCCAAAGGATGCACAACGCCCCAAAACTACCAAATAACGGGTAAAGCAATGAATATATACTCTAATATTTGCAACAATTCAAATTATATAAATCCTTTCTCTGCTCAAGGAATTGACCAAAATGCCCTTGGGCCCACGTGCCCGAATTTCAAAATTTCTCGAAGATAAACTTTACCCATAGCTTTACTAGTTCAAATATATAATTTACTCAAATATTCTTGCTCAATTCGTGGTAAAAATCCAAATTACCAAATTTCTATGTCTTCCCTTAAAATCCCAATTTTTACTAAATTCCCATATCTAAATATGCATATAACCATGTACTTAACAATTAAAGGGGAAGAAACCACTTACCTAGAGTTGCTGGATGAAAGATCCCTCCTTGAGCTCTCCAAAATCGCCCACACCAAAAGAAAATGGGAGAAAGTGAGCCAAGTGCTGGGTTATAAAATATACACTTCCCAGGCTGATATCTGCACCTGCGGTCCACATCTCGCACCTGGGCTCCCCCAGGTGCACCCAAGAGCCCGCACCTGCGGCTTCCTTCTCCTCCAGCTAGATCCGCACCTGCGCCTCATTGTCTGCATCTGCGCCTTTACAGGTGCGGAAATTACATTGCACCTACGCTACCAGCCAAGCCAGAAAATCTCGCACCTGCGGCACCAAAGCCGCACCTGCGGCTAAAGCCTCGCAGGTGCGGTCGCACCATTCACCAGCAGCTCCAGCTCCTCTTCTAACTTCAAATTGATCCGTTAACAACACGGAATCCACCCGAGTCCCCCGGGACCCCGTCCAATTACACCAACCTATTCCAAAACATAATGCGGACTTGATCGAGGCCTCAAATCACATCAAACAACGCCGAAATCACGAATCGCACTAAAATTCAAACTTTATGAACTTGAAATTTCAAACCTCTACATCCGATGCCGAAACCTATCACATCACGTCCGATTGACCCCAAATTTTGCATGCAAGTCATATTTGACATTACGGACCTGCTCCAACTTCCGAAATTGCATTCCGACCCCGATATCAAAATTTTCACTTCCGGTCGAATTTCTCAAAAACCTTCAAATTCCTATCTTTGGCCAAATGACTTCAAAATGACCTGCAGACATCCGAATTCACTTACGATCGCGCTCCCAACTTCAGAATCACCATACAAAACTATTCCCAGACTCGGAATCCCAAACGGACATCTATAACACTGAAATGCCTTACAGACCAAACTTATGAAATACTTCTAAAATACTATCTTCCATAATATGCGCCGAAACACTCCCGGGTTATCCAAAGCCCGATCCGGACATATGCCCAAATCCAAAATCATCATACGAACCTACTGGAACCTTCAAATCTTGATTCGGAGGTCGTTTACTCAAAATTCTAATCTTAGTCAATCTCTCCAACTTAAGGCTTCTGAAATGAGAATTTTCTTTCCAATTTGACTCCGAACTTCCTGAAATTCAACTCCGACCATGCCCACGAGTCATAATACCTGAAATGGAGTTGCTCATGACTTCAAACCGCTGAATGATGCGCTAGAGCTCAAAACGACCGGTCGGGTCATGATAATCTTACCATTGTTTTCTGTCTGCAAGTATAATTCAGGCCGCCTGTAATATTCTTGTAAGTCCATTCTAGCCTTCGGGTTATCCTTTGTCTTACCTTTAACATACATCACTCTGTTGAATAAATTGTCAAAATAATTCTTCTCAATATGCATGACATCAAGGTTATGACGAAGAAGATTATCCTTTCAATAAGGCAACTCCCAGAATATATTCTATTTAGTCCAATTATGAGTAACAACGTATCCGGGGAATCTATAATGTGTATCTTCAGTAACTTTACTAAAGTTCTGGACCCTCTCCCAAACTTCCTTACCTGAAAGTATTGGAGGTGGAGAATCATATTCCATTTTATTCTTTTTGAATGCATTTTTCATCCTTCTAAACTCATGGTCAGGAGGCAAGAATTGATGATGACAATCAAAACATGATTTATTTCGGTCATGTTTCAAAGTGAACACTTTATTATTTTCCATGCAGTAAGGACAAGCTAGCTTCCCAGCAGTCATCCACCCAGACAACATTCTATAACGACCCGACCGGTCGTTTTGAGCTCTAGCATGTCGTTCAGCGGTTTGAAGTCTTGAGAAACTCTATTTCAGGTATTATGACCCGTGGGCATGGTCGGAGTTCAATTGCGGGAAGTTCAGAGTCAAATTGGAAAGAAAATTCTCATTTCAGAAGCCTTAAGTTGGAGAAATCAACTAAGATTGGAATTTTGAGTATACGACCTTCGAATCGGGATTTGAAGGTTCCTGTAGGTTCGTATGATGATTTCGGACTTGCACGTATGTCCAGATTGGGCTTTGGATAACCCGGGAGCGTTTCAGCGCATATTATGAAAGATAGCATTTTAGAAGAATTTCATAAATTTGGGCTGTAAGGCATTTCAGTGTTATAGATGTCCGTTTGAGATTTTGAGTCTGGGAATAGTTTTGTATGGTGATTCTGGAGTTGGGAGCGCGATCGGAAGTGAATTCGGATGTCCGTAGGCCATTTTGAAGTCATTTGGCTAAAGATAGAAATTTGAAGGTTTTTGAGAAATTCGACCGGAAGTGGAAATTTGATATCGGGGTTGGAATGCGATTCTGAAAGTTGGACCAGGTCCGTAATGTCGAATATGACTTGTGTGCAAAATTTGGGGTCAATCGTTCGTGATTTGACGGGAATCGACATTGAATGTAGAGGTTTGAAATTTCAAGTTCATAAAGTTTGAATTTTAGTGCGATTCGTGGTTTTGATTTTGTTTGATGTGATTTGAGGCCTTGAGTAAGTCCGCATTAAATTTTGGAACAGGTTGGGGTAATTGGACGGGGTCCGGGGGGCTTTGGGCGGATTCCGGGTGGTTAACGAATCAAATTTGGAGTTTGAAGAAGTGCTGAGATTGCTGTCATCTGGTGTGACCGCACCTGCGAGGCTTTGGCCACAGGTGTGGCTTTGGCGCCGCAGGTGCGAGATTTTGCTGGCTTGGCTGGGAGCGCAGGTGCGATGTAATTTCCGCAATGGGGCGCAGGTGCGAGTTTTGGCTGGAGCGGAGGAAGGCGCAGGTGCGGAAATGAGGCCTGGGCAGAATGTTTTAAAACGGGAATTTTGCCATTTCTCCTCCTATTTTCATTTGGCATGCGCGATTGTGGGGAGCTTCAAGGAGGGATTTTCGTCAAGGATCACAAGGTAAGTTATTCCAACTCATTTTAAGTTAAATGCATGGTCTAGGTACGAATTTGAGTATGGGAATTTATGGAAAATATGGAATTTTGAAGAAAAACTAGAAATTTGGTATTTTGATTTTTAACCACGAATTGAGCATGAATATTTGAGTAAATTGTATTTTTGAGCTAGTAAATCTACGGGTAGTATCTTCGAGAAATTTCGGAATCCGTGCACGTGGGACCGAGGGCATTTTGGTCAATTCCTTGAGCGGAGTTGGGAATTTATATAATTTAAATTGTTGCAAATATTAGAGTATATTTTCCTTGGTTTGTCGTTATTTGGATAGTTTTGGGGCGTTGTGCGTCCATTGGAGTCGTCGAAAGGGCTTGGAAGCCGGTTATGGAATTTCGGAGCAAGCTAAGTCTCCTTTCTAACTTTGTGAGGGGGAATTGTCCCCATGGTGAACTAATTAAATATGTGCTGCTATTTGTGGGGGTTACGTACGCACGAAGTGACGGGAGTCCGTGTGTAGCTACTATTATGTTTATGTCCGGGTAGTTTAGGACCCGAAAGCATGTTTTATTTGCCGTTCTTGTATCTTTGCTGACGAATTTCAAAATGTTTAAACCTTACTGAACTTAGTAAAAATTGATTTCTTGAAAAGATTTAAATAATATTTTTGTGACCTTTAAAAGAGAAATTGGTCATTTGCTTGAGTATTTGTTTTCCCAATGTAGTCGGGGTGGATTGTTGATTGTGCATGACTGAGTGTGACCGCTTCGCAATTTACATTCCGTGAGTGGAGTGTTATTTCCCCCACTCTCATGGGAGCAGGCCGTATGCCATGGCTAGATTGAAAGATACATTATGGTTAATATTGTGTGTGCATGTGACCTCTTCACAATTTACATTCCTTGAGCGGAGTGTTATTTCCCCCACTCTCATGGGAGTGAGCCGTACGCCACGACGAGATTGAAAGATGTAGTTATGGTTCGGGCCGTTCGACCCTCGGCAGTGCACAAATATGATTATTATGATGGCTCAGGCCGGTTGTCCTTATTCCATATGCACATGTTAAATTGTTAATGATTTCATGGGTTTTGAAGTGACAAGATATTTGGGGGAAAATGAAGTAGTAATTGTTTATTTAAGATAAAGTAGTAATTGTTTATTTAAGATATTTGAGGGAACATGAAGTATTAATTGTTTATTTACTTTCAGTATATGATTCCAATGAGTCCTACATGCATTATATATACATATATGTATCTATTTTACTCTACCGAGCCGCGCTATAGTCGGCTGAGTATGGAACCTATTGTGCAATCACAGATCAGTTGGATTTTACCAAGATCCACGTGGCCGGGTACGTTTTACCAAGCCTATTTCGGCCAGGTACAATATGATGATGATGTTGCCCACAAAGGCGTATGTTTTAAAAGTTTATGTGTATATATGTATGTATCACGCATTTCATGTCAGTAGCCCTCAGAGGTACCCAGATGTTAGAGGTTGAATATATTCTATCCCTGTTTACATTACTGTTCTTACTTATGCTTTCCTGCCTTACATACTCAGTACTTTATTCGTACTGACATCCTTTTTATTTGTGGACGCTGCATGTCGTGCTGAAGGTCCTGATAGACAGGTAGACGCAGCTTCCCCACCACAGTAGTCTTCCCAGTTCAACGATTATTGGCAAGATTCCTTTTCCGGACTTGCCGTGGTCTTGGTATGCATTTTTGTTATAGATATTATGGGTATGTCGGGGCCCCGTTCCGGAAATGTTACATCACTTATGCTCCTTTAGAGGCTCATAGACAGGTGTCAACTCATGTATAGTTTGGTATGCCTTGTTGGATAATTTTTTGTTGTATAATCTTTCATGGAAGCATTGTAGCTCGTACCTTATATGTAGTTTCTTAGCAGTCGTGTCATCCCATATGATGTATGTTAATGCCATTATCTTTCATTGTTGATTGTTCATGATCTATATCTACCATTTATATTGATCTCGTCGGCCCTTAAAGATAATAAAGAAGGTTATATAAAATGTACGTTGGTGCTCGGCAAGTATGGCCCGGGTGCTAGTCATGATCCTCCAGTTTGGGTCGTGACAAACTTGGTATCAGAGCAAGTCTGTCCTAGGGGTTGTCTATGAGCCGTCTCTAGTAGACTCTTGATTATGGATGTGTAGAGCGCCACATTTATAATCAGGAGACTACACGACATCTAGGTTTGTTACCTTCTTCCTGAATCTAGATCATGCATATAGTTGAGTCTTTAGTGTTTGTATCTAATATTAGTCTTGTTTTCTTTCAACGATGCCTTCGACTAGGAAGCAAGCGATTAGTAGACGGCTTGATATAGCTGCGAAAGAGGTTACCAGTCAGCTACCTCAAGCCAGAGCAGGCCAAAGTGAGATGTCGTCTCATACCTCATCTACTCCGTCTCATCCAGAGGATATTAGGAGGCACCTAGCACCACCAGTTCCTCCGTCTGGCCCTACAGACCATGATATGCGGAGTGCGGTGCAGTTGTTGACTAGCTTGGTAGCTGCTCAGGCTCAGAGGCAGAATACTGGTGTTGTTGATAAACCAGATAGTACGAGAATTTGTGATTTTATTAATCTTGACCCTTTAATGTTTACCGGATCAGACCCCAAGGAGGATCCCCATACTTTTATTGACCAGGTTCATCGTACACTGCGGGTTATGCATGCTACAGATACAGAGGCAGTAGAGTTGGCTTCTGATCGGTTACGGGATTTAGCGGTTTTCTTGTATGATAGTTGGGAGAGATCCAGGGGTCTGAACGCCCCTCCAGCTGTGTGGAAAGAATTTTCTGAGACCTTTCTTCGTCACTATTTTCTAGTTGAGATACGACGAGCTAGAGCTGATAAGTTCTTGAAACTTAGACAAGGTAATATGAGTGTGCGAGAGTATAGTATGCAGTTTGATTCTTTAGCAAACTATGCTCCCCATATGGTGGCTGAGATGAGTGATAGGGTGCATATGTTCGTGAACGGGTTGGGACCACATCTGATAAATGAGTGCATGACAGCCTCCTTGGTGAAGGGCATGGATATTTTCCGTATTCAGGCTTATGCCCAGACCCTAGAGGATCGTAAGCGCCAACAAAGGGCAGATAGGGAGCAGGATAGGGGCCAACATACGTGGGCGAGATTGTAGGGTATTCTTATGACTTCAGAGGTAGTGTTAGGCCCAGTCTCTAAGGAGTTCAGCGCCACCTGTAGCTAGTGCTCCTCCATAGTTTCAAAGGCCTCGGTATGATCGATTTACCTATTTTGGTCCAGGTCAGAGTTCACGGGCATCAGGCTCGCAATATCATAGGGACACTAGTCAGACGAGACCCCGAACACCCTGTTGTGATCAGTGCGGCTAGGCCAACTTTGGACTGTGCCGTCGAGGTTTTGATGCGTGCTATTCTTGCGAACAGCCTGACCATATGATGCGGGATTGTCCTAATAGAGAAGGTGGTGGTATGGCTCAGCCAACTGGATCTCTGTTTGGTTCTTCCTCATCAGTTCGACCTCCAGCACGGGGTTTTCAGCAATCGACATGTCGTGGTAGAGGTAGAGGTGCAGTGCCGAGTTTGAGTGGTGCTCAAAATCGAACCTATGCTCTAGTAGGTCGACATGATATCGAGTCTTCTCAGGATGTTGTTACCAGTATATTGTCTGTGTTTTCTTATGATGTATATGCGTTGATTGATCCGGGATCTACATTATCATATGTTACACCCTTTGTGGCTAATAATTTTGGCGTTGAACCTGAATTGATAAGTATACCACTTACGGTATCTACTCCTATAGGAGATTCTGTGATTGCTAGAAGGGTATATAGAGGTTGCACAGTGATGATTTGTAGTCGTCAAACCTCGGCGAATTTATTTGAATTAGAATTGGTTGATTTCGACGTGATAATGGGAATGGAATGGTTGGCCTCATGCTATGCAAATGTTGATTGTCGTACGAAGATGGTTAGGTTTCAATTTCCTAATAAACCCGTCATCGAATGGAAAGGGAACATTACTACGCCGAAAGGTTGGTTTCTTTATTATATTAAGGCAAGGAAGATGATCTCAAAATGTTACATTTATCATCTCATTCGCGTTAGGAATGCGGAGGCGAAGTCGCCTACTCTACAATCAATCCCCGTGGTAAATGAATTTCCAGATGTTTTCCCAGATGAACTCCCAGGCGTTCCTCCTGAAAGGGAGATTGAGTTTAGCATTGATGTGTTTCCTGAAACTCAACCCATATCTATTCCTCCATACAGGATGGCCCCGACAGAGTTGCAAGATTTCAAGGCGCAGTTGAAGGACTTGCTGGATAAGGGCTTTATTAGGCCTAGAACTTCACCTTGGGGTGCGCCAGTCCTATTCGTGCGGAAGAAAGGCCGGTCTTTAATGATGTGTATTGATTATCGCAGTTGAATAAGTTTACTATAAATAACAAGTACCCACTTCCAATGATTGACGGCGTGTTTGACCAACTCCAAGGTGCCATGTATTTCTCCAAGATTGACTTACGTTCAGGGTATCATTAGTGAGGGTTAAGGAGAAGGATTTTCCAAATACGGCCTTCCGGACAAGATATGGGCACTTTGAGTTCTTGATGATGTCGTTCGGGCTAAAAAATTCCTCAACAGCTTTTATGGATCTCATGAATACTGTATTCAGGCCCTATCTTGATGTGTCCATGATCGTATTCATTGATGACATTTTGGTGTATTCTCGTTCGGAGGCGGAACATGCGGGCCACTTGCGGATAGTATTATAGACGCTTTAGGATCATAAGTTATATGCTAAGCTCTCCAAATGTGAATTCTGGCTGAACTCAGTATCATTCCTTGGCCATGTGATATCTGACGAGGGTATTAGTGTCGACAGTCAAAAGATCGATGCAGTAAAGAATTGGCCGAGATCTACAACACCATCAGAAGTCTGAAGCTTCCTAGGGCTAGCAGGATATTATAGGCGATTTGTAGAAGAGTTTTTCTCTATATCAGCACTATTGACTAAGTTAACATAGACATATACTAAGTTCTAGTGGTCTGACGATTGTGAATGAAGTTTTTAGGAGTTAAAGAATCGATTGAAATCTGCGCCAATGCTCACTCTCCTAGAAGGAACAAAAGGTTATGTGGTATATTGTGATGCCTCAGGTATAGGTTTGGGGTGCGTATTGATGCAACATGGGAAGGTGATTGCTTATACATTAAGATAATTTAAGAAGCATGAAAAGAATTACCCGACCCATGATATGGAATTGGCTGCAGTAATATATGCTTTGAAGATATGGCGTCACTACTTATACGGCGTCCATGTTGACATCTACACAACTCACAAGAGTTTACAATACATCTTCAAGAAGAAGGAGTTGAATTTGAGGCAGCGTAGGTGGCTTGAATTACTGAAAGATTATGATGTCGAGATATTGTACCATCCCGGTAAAGCCAATGTTGTGGCAGACGCTCCCAGTCGTAAGTCAATGGGAAGCTTAGTACACATTGAGGCAGGTAGACAGGGGTTGACTAAAGAGCTTCATCATCTAGCCAATATGAGAATTAGATTGTTAGACTCTGATGACGGAAGGGTTATTGTACAGAATACATCAGAATCATCTTTGGCAGCCGAGGTAAAAGCACGGCAATATGAAGATCCTGCCTTAGTGCGATTGAGGGAGAGCATTCAACAGTGTAAAATTACGTCTTTTGAGATCGGAGTAGATGGGGCACTGAGATACCAGGTTTGGTTATGTGTGCCTGATGTGGCGGGGTTGAGAGAGAAGATTATGATTGAGATTCATACATCCCGATATTCAATCCATCCCGGCTCGACAAAGATGTATCATTATGTTAAGGAGCAGTATTGGTGGGATAACATGAAGAAGTCTATTGCAGAATTTGTAGCCCTGTGTTCTAATTGTCAACAAGTAAAAATCGAACATCAGAAACCTAGTGGATTGCTTTAGAATATAGAGATTCCGACCTGGAAATGGGAGGTGATTAATATGGACTTCATTATTGGATTACCTCGCTCTTATCATAAGTTTGACTCCATATGGGTGATAGTTGATCAACTTACAAAATGTGCCCATTTTCTGCCAGTTAAGACAACTTACACAGTTGAAGATTATGCGAAGTTGTATATCAAGGAGATTGTTAGGCTTCATGGTGTGCCAGTATCTATTATATCAGATTGAGGAGCGCAATTTACGGCTAAATTTTGGAGGTCTTTTCAGAAAGGTTTAGGCACACAAGTGAATCTCAGCACTACATTCCATCCACAAACTGACGGACAGGCTGAACGTACCATTCTGAGACTTGAAGATATGCTACGAGCATGTGTTCTGGAGTTCAAGGGTAATTGGGATGACCATCTTCCACTCATAGGATTTGCCTACAATAATAGATACCATTCAAGTATTAAAATGGCCCCGTACGAGGCACTATACAGGAGGGGGTGTAGATTACCACTTGGATGGTTTGAAGTCGGTGAAACAGAACTATATGGGCCAGATTTGATTCACCAAGCCATTGAGAAGGTGAAACTAATATAAGAGCGGCTGAGACAGCGCAAAGCAGGCAAAAGTCTTATTCTGATGTCCGACGTCGTGATTTGGAGTTTGAGGTTGGTGATTGGGTTTTCCTGAGGTTCTCGCCGATGAAGGGTGTTATGTATTTTGGGAGGAAGTGTAAACTGAGTCCGCGGTATATCGGTCCGTACAAAATTCTTTGACGAATTGGACAGGTTGCTTATGAGTTATAATTTCCATCCGAATTAGAATTTGTCCACTCGGTATTCCATGTATCTACGTTGAAGAAATGTATTTGAGACCCTTCTCGGATCGTCTCTATCAAAGATGTACAAGTTACAGAGGATCTATCATATGAAGAAGTGCCAGTGGCTATATTAGATCAACAAGTCCGCAAACTGAGAACAAATGATGTAGCTTCCGTCAAAGTATTGTGGAGGAACAAGAACAGGGAAGAAATTACATGGGAAGCAAAAGAGGATATGAAGTCTAAATACCCTTACTTGTTCCAGATTCAAGATAACGAGGATGCCGGGGGGACGCATGAAGCATTAGAAGGTGAAATGGCTCAATGAGGTAAGTAGTAGCTTGAGAATACTCTTCCTTAATACAAAATGGTAATATACATATAATGTACATATCCATAATTCTTGGTATAGCCTTGTGAGACCATACATTGGGTTTAACTTCTTCCAAGTTTTGCTAGTATCCATTTTATTGGGTAAACTTGACCGAAAATTTTCGTTGGAANTATTCACAAACGTTGGTTCATTCCATAAGTTAGTCGACGTAAATCTGAGAAGAGATTATCTTTGAGATGATAAGAAGTTAATCCTATTGGTCTTAAATAATACAAGAGTGTATAAGGGTGATTAAAATTAGAAGTTAAACGAATCAAGGATGTTCTAACCCATATTTTTAGGTAAACCTAGGGTGATTAATATTCTCAAGAGGTCGTGTTTTGAGGTATTTGAATCATATAATATCCCTACTATAAGTCTTGAAGTCAAACGAGTTATGAAACAAAAGTCGACAAAAGTTGTCGCAACTTATGTTCATAATTTTATTTAAACTTTAGGTCAAATGTTACTAAGATTTTATCCCAATTTACTTATAATTACAGTGTGATATACCCACCAAATTGAAGATCTATGAGTCTAGTTTCCAACGCATTAAACCATTTGTCAATATGACATTGGAGTAGAAAGCTATATGTGTTGTTGCGAGACTGCACAGGCTGCTAGGTGACAAGTAGGTGTGTCACCTACTTGGTTGAATGAGAGCCCAAAAAGATGCAATTTCGGGTCCGCCAAAGAGGCCATTTAAAATATTATCTCCTGCAATATAATCCTCATTATATATCACAAATAATCAGACCTAAAACCCTACAAACTTCCTCCCAAAAATTATCCACAAACCCTAATTGATTTTGCTCTTTCTTTCAAGTTCTAATTGGGGGGGGGGGGGGGGGGGGGGTAAAACCTAGAGTTTGAAGAACTAAGATAAGGTATGAGTTATCCAACAAGTAAGGTAAGTTACTTATCTCTTTCATCCATTTTTTCTTCTGTAAATTTATGGTAATTCGTTCTACACTTGTAAGAACTCACGGGACGGTGATAAGAAGCCGTGAGTTCGAGTTATTCACTTGTAGCAGACTGTTTTGTGGACTAATTTGTGTTTCTTTTGGGATGCATGTTTTACTACTGTTTTGTGAATTTTTGGAGTAGGAAGGGTGTGTAGAAACACCATATATATGTAGGGTGGTGGGCTGGTCGTTCGTCATAACATTTTCGGGTCGTTTGACACTACTACGATTGTCGTTTTGTGATGAAGAGATTGAGGCGTGTTGGGCTGTTCGGTGATTGTTTTGACTTGTGTGAAGTCATATATATAGGGAAGGTTCTGTCTGTTTCATCTTAAAATATGTTATGGTAGATACATAATAGTTATGACACTTAAATGATAACGATAGTGTCGTTTCTCTTATTGTAGATTAAGGAGTCATGACATTTACATAGCTTGAGGTTGGGCAGTATATATACAAGGTATGTGAGGATATTCCTTTCCTTCTTTTTCATACTCCAATTATACATAATGCAATGAACGAGCTTCCAAAAATACTCTACTCTTAGAAGTTATCATTACTTACATTGTTTCCCTTCTTATGGAACAATTGATGTTGAGGTTGCTTCTCTTATTCTTATGTTATCAATGTTGTTGGTACTTCCTGATTCTTATAAGATTCTTGATGAAGAGTTAGTCCTAATAACGTGTACGGAGATATCGACCTTACGTCACTGCGAAAGGTTCAGAATATGATTCCAATGAGTCCTACATGCATTATATATATATATATATATATATATATATATATATATATATATATATATATATATATATATATATATTTTACTTTAACGAGCCGCACTATAGTCGGCCGAGTATGGAACCTATCGTGCAATCAGTGATCAGTTGGATTTTACCAAGCTCCACATGGCCGGGTACGTTTTACCGAGCCTATTTCGGCCGGATACAATATGATGATTATGTTTCCCACAGAGGCGTATGTTTTAAAAGTTTATGTGTATATATGTATGTATCACGCATTTTATGTCAGTAGCCTTCAGAGGTACCCAGATGTTAGAGGTTTTATATACTATACCCTGTTTACATTACTGTTCTTACTTATGCTTTCCTGCCTTGCATACTCAGTACTTTATTCGTACTCACGTCCTTTTTATTTGTGGACGCTGCATGTTGTGCTGCAGGTCCTGATAGACAGGTAGACGCAGCTCCCCCACCATAGTAGGCTTCCCAGTTTAGCGATTATTGGCAAGATCCCTTCTCCGGACTTGCCGTGGTATGGTATGCATTTTTGTTATAGATATTATGGGTATGTCGGGGCCCTGCTCCGAAAATGTTGCATCACTTATGCTCCTTTAGAGGCTCATAGACAGGTGTCGACTCATGTATAGTTTGGTATGGCTTGTTGGCTAATTTTTGTTGTATAATCTTTTATGCCAACGTTGTAGCTCGTACCTTATATGCAGTTTCTTAGCAGTCTTGTCATCCCATATGATTTATGTTCATGTCATTATCTTTCATTGTTTATTGTTCATGATCCATATCTACCATTTATATTGATCTAGTCGGACCTTAAAGATGATAAAGAAGGTTAGATAAAATATATTTTGGTGCTCGACAAGTATGGCCCGGGTGCTAGCATGATCCTCCAGTTTGGGTCGTGACAAAAATATATACTCTTAACTCCCATCTAGATCCCTGTGGATTCGACCCCGAATCTTTGTTGGGTTACTACAATTGCAATCGACCATTTCGTACCTTGTTTTAAGGTGTGTATTTAGACGCGATCAGATGTCAAACGCCAATGGAATTGATGGACTCCTATTGATCAGGTAACAAGATGTCTGAACTGCTTCACCCCAGAATGACTTATGCAGTTTAGCCATTCTGAGCATGCTTCTCACCTTCTCACAATGGTGTGGTTCATCCTCTTAGCTACACCATTGTGCTGTAGGGCTCCAAGAATTGTCTTTTCATGTCTGATCCCTTGGCTCAAACAATACTCTTCAAGTTCCCTTGAAGTGTACTCACCTCCATTGTCACTTCAGAGATGCTTTAGCTTTTGTCTTGTCTTCCTTTCCATCAGAGCATGAAACTTCTGGAAAACTTGAAACACCTGATCTTTGGTTTTCAAAATATAAAACCATAATTTTTGTGAAGCATCATCTATAAAAGTAACAAAATATTTGTTATTTCCCATCGATTCATTTTTAATTAAACCACAAACATTAGAATATACCAAATCAAGTCAATGCTATGGAGGGAGTAAACATGATGGTAAACAAACGGAAAACAAAAGGTCCCCAAATGCAACGAGTGGACAATTTTGTGCAAGAAGATAGTGGGTTTGATCAAGATGATTCTTACCATGACCCAGAAGAGGAGGTGAAATACGTAACAAATTTTATGGGAAATGAAACAATTTCGAAGGACCAAATCAACAACAATGGCGACCTCAAAATAATCAAGGCAATTAGAATTCTAGCAACCAAGGTAATTGGAGTGTGGAAATAATGAAGGAAATTGGCATAACAACAACCATCAAGGAAATTGGAATGGCGTTAATCAAGTAAATTGGGGAGGTAACAATCAAGGCAGACAGAACAATAATCAAGGCAACCGGGGGTCATGTTTTCAAAGACCCTCGATGTATTAACAACCGAACAACCCGCCTCTTTATCCTTCCCATTGTCCTAGTTATTCAACAAATTAAATAGGGCGTATTGCGAACATTTTCAAGAAAATGATGGAAAAGAATGCCGATTCCGATGCCGAACTTGCCTCACACATAACATCAATCCAAAACTTAGAAGTGCAAATGGGACAAATCTCTCAAGCTCTAAATTCTCGTCCTAAGGGGGCACTACCAAGTTTCATGGTGGTAAACTCAAAAGGTGGGAACAACACGGGGCACGACATGGACGTTACTACAAGAAGTGGAAGAGGTGGGAATGCACCCGCCTCAAGCCAAAGGAAACTTGTGGATGATGAGCAAGTGGTACAAAAAGAAGCGGTGCCGAACGATGTGGTGAAAACAAATGAAGAAGTTGGGGTTGATATTGATGATAATGTGGAAGATACTCAAGATGAAGTGAACTCGTCTAGGGATCATATTATTGACATACAGGAACCTGTAGTGCAAACGGCTAAGGCACCGTTGCCTAGTTGACTCCACCATATCCTCAAAGGCTTGCCAAGAAAAATGGTAAAAACTATTTCCAGAAGTTTATTCAAATGATGAAGAGTCTCTCGATCAATGTACCATTAGTTGAAGCCTTGAACAAATGCCTGGTTATGCAAAGTTTATGAAAGATTTGGTGACAAAGAAGACATAAATGAATTATAAAACTATCAAAGTCACTCACCAAGTGAGTGCAATTATGCATTCTATGGCTCGTAAATTGGACGATACCGGTGCTTTCACAATCCCTTGTAACATTGAAAGTGCCGAGTTTGCTAGAGCTCTTTGTGATCATGGGGCAAGTATTAATTTGATCCCCTATTCGGTTTTCAAGACCTTGGAAATTGGGAAAACAAGACCCATAACTATGATATTACAAATGGCCGTTTTCACCATGAAAACACCATTGGGAGTGATTGAAAATGTATTGGTTCGTGTTGATAAATTCATTCTTCCGGCGGATTTTGTCATTCTTGACTATGAAGTAGATTATTTGGTGCCGATTATTCTTGGAAGACCTTTCCTTGATACGGGGAAGGAAGGATCTTTGTGATCTGGGAGCCAGAGAATTCACTTTCTTGGTGGGTGATGAAAAAGTTGTGTTCCATGTATGCAAGTCTATGCGGCAACCAAATAACAATGAGGTGTGTTCTTTCGTGGACTTGGTGATCGATGTGATTGTTGATGACACAAGTGCCATGATCAATGTTTGTGATATGTTGGAGGCCGTTTTTCTCAACTTTGATGATGATGAGATTGATGGCTTCATGGAATGTGTAAACTCCTTGCAAGGAATGGGGCGGTACAATGATGCACCCCGAAAACTATCCTTGGATCTTCAAAATAGGAGAACTCCTCATACAACGCCATCGATTGAAGAGCCTCCTACCTTAGAGTTGAAGCCATTGACTCCACATCTTCGAAATGAATTTCTGGGACATTGTTCTACTTTACTAGTTAATATTTCCTCTTGTTTGACTAACGTGCATGTAGATTCTACATTGGTGGTGCTACATTAAAGAAAGAAGGCTATTGGGTGGACTTTGGCAGATATTCAGGGAATAAGCCCCGCATTTTGCATGCATAAGATCAACTTGGAGGAAGACGCCAAAACATATATTGAACATCAAATGAGACTTAATGAGTCTATGCAGCATGTGATCAAAAAGGAAATTATCAAGTGGTTGGATGCCAGGATTGTTTACCCCATTTCCGACAGTTCGTGGACTTCTCCGGTGTAATGTGTCCCAAAGAAGGGGGCATGACAGTGGTCACAAATGACAAGAATGAATTAATTCCTTCAATAATGTTTACCGGGTGGAGAGTGTGCATGGACTATCGCAAGCTCAACAAAGCCACAAGGAAGGATCATTTTCCACTTCCCTTCCTTGACCAAATGCTTGATATATTGGCCGACCGTGCTTTTTATTGCTTTCTAGATGGATATTCTGACTACAACCAAATTCTTATTGCTCTGGAATATCAAGAGAAAAAAACTTTTACATGTCCCTATGATACTTTCACTTTTAAGCGGATGCCATTTGGTTTATGTAATGCACCGATGACTTTTCAAAGGTGCATGATGGCTATCTTTACGGACATGCTGGAGGACTAACTTGAAGTTTCATGGATTATTTCTCGGTGGTTGGGGATTCCTTTGATGATTGCTTGACAAATCTGGATAAAGTATTGGCAAGATGTGAGGAAGCGAATTTGGTGTTAAATTGAGAGAAGTGCCATTTCATGGTCGAGAAAGGCATTGTACTTGGCCACAAGATCTCAAAGAATGGCATTAAAGTCGACAAGGCAAAGATTAAGGTGATTTCTAAACTTCCACCTCCAACTTCGGTGAAAGGCGTGCGGAGTTTCTTAGGCAACATAGGGTTTTACCACCGTTTCATAATTGATTTCTCTAAAGTGGTGAACCCATTATGCAAGCTTCTAGAGAAATATGCTAAGTTTAACTTCAATGATGATTGCATGAGAGCTTTTTAATTGTTTAAGTTCAAGTGATAACCACTCCCATTATCACCACTCCTAATTGGAGTATCCCTTTTGAGCTCATGTGCGATGCTAGAGACGTAGCGATTGGGGCTGTTTTGGGGCAGCAGATCAACAAGAGTTTTCATCCGGTATAATATGCTAGTAAGACCATGATGGTGCCCAACTCAACTGCACCGTTATGGAGAAAGAACCCCTTGCCATTGTGTTTTCAATTGAGAATTTCTGCCCGTATTTGATAGGCGCAAAAATCATTGTCCACACGGGTCATGCAACAATTCATTATCTTATGAGAAAGAAAGATTCTAAATCTAGGTTGATGAGATGGGTACTTTTATTTCAAGAATTTGATATCGACATCCAAAATCACAGAGGGAGTGAAAATCAAGTGGCGGAACATTTATCTCGTTTGGAGGAGGAGCGGAGGCTGTATGATGGCCTGAAATAAATGATTCCTTCCCCGATGAGCAACTATTGGCTATTTCAATGAAAGAAGTGCCGTGGTTCGCGGATACAACAAACTTTCTCGTATGTGGAATCATCCCAGATGATTTCTCTTCAAATCAAAGAAAGATGCTAAAATGAGATTGCCAAGATTTCTACTCGGATGAGCCATACCTTTTCCGGCTTTGTACGGCTGGGGTAATTTGAAGACGTGTACCGGAAGAAGAGCAAAGTGATATTCTTGGGTATTTTCATTCTTTGCCATATGTGGTCACCATGATGGATCAAGAACATCGATCAAAGTGCTAAGCTGCGGTTTCTATTGGACCACTCTTTACAAAGATGCAAGTGAGTTAGTGAAAGGATGTGATGAATGCAAAAGGGCTGGTGGAATATCGAAGAAGAATGAAATTCCTATCACTAATATTTTAGAGATTGATATTTTTTATATGTAGTGTAACTTCATGGATCTTTTTGTGAGTTCTTGTGGAAACACCTACATTTTGGTTGCGGTTGATTATGTTTCTAAATGGGTTGATATAACGACCCGACCAGTCGTTCCATGAGATTAGCCCCGTTTCCCCCATTTCTAATTTGTCGTATGTTGCTTAGCCTATTTATGTTGTGTTGGGTCGATAGGTTCGGGTTCGGAGTGGTCGTGGTGAGAACTGAGACACTTAGTCTCTTAAATTGGCTTAATAGTTGGAAAAGTCAACTGGGAGTTGACTTATTGGTAAACGACCTTGGAATGTGGATTTTATGGATCTGATAGCTTCATTAGGTG
Source organism: Nicotiana paniculata (assembly GCA_005239505.1). NCBI lineage: Eukaryota > Viridiplantae > Streptophyta > Magnoliopsida > Solanales > Solanaceae > Nicotiana > Nicotiana paniculata. Next base: position 18,517 of record ML326769.1, on the reverse strand, counting down.
ATTTGGGACTTAGGAGTGTGTTCAGAATGAAGTTTTGATGTCCGGTGTAGAATTAGGCTTGAATTGGGGAAAGTTAGTTTTTGGCGATTTTCGATCAGTAGTGGAAAATCGGCTATCGAGGTCGGAATGGAATTTTGGAAGTTGGAATAGGTTTGTAATGTCATTTTGGATATATATTCAAGTTTTCAGATCAATCAGAGGGATTTTGGATAGTTTCAGCATCGTTGGTGGAATTTAGAAATTTCAAAGTTCATAGGCTTGAATCTGATGTGATTTCGGTGTTTTTGCATTGTTTTTGGTGTTTTGAGGGATTGAATAAGTTTGAATAAGGTTATGGTATGTTTTGGCGTGTTTGGTTGAGGTCTCGAGGGCCTCGTGTGTGTTTTGACAAGTTAACGGATCAAGTTTGGATGTCGGAATGTTGCAAAAGAATTTTGCTGGTGTTCCGTTCTGGTGTCCTTCTGTGCGACCGCGTGGGTAAGAATGCGATTGCATAGGCTACTTGGGGGCATCATGAGTTTTATTCTATGCGATCGCGTGAGTGGAGGCCGCGATATGTGTGGGACTTGTGTGTAGTGCGATCTCGTGGGTGAGGTCCGCGATCGCGTAGGTGTTCTGAGGCGCATGAGAGGGATGGATGTGTGAGCTATGCGAACACGTGTGTGGGTATTCAAATGCATAGAGTGGGTTTATACTGTGTATCGCAAATGCGTCCCTACTGACGCGAACGCACTGATGAAATGTATAGTGCTGGGCAGTGTTTTATAAAAGGCCATTTTCGCGAATTTTAGTCTATTTTCCTCCATTGTTGAGCGGGTTTGGAGCTTTTGAGAGGGATTGAAGAGTAAATCGAAGGGAAACACTTGGAGGTAAGATTTTCGACTTCATAACTTGATTTTATGTTGTTTTCTAAGTAATTAAACCGGAAATTAGTTGGATTTAAACCCAAAATTGGGGAGGTTAGGGCATGAGAATTTGGGACTTTAATTGAGTAATTGAAGGGGAAATTGTGGTCCGATTTTGGTGTTCTTGGTATGTATAGAATCGTGGGAGGATAAGGATTTATAAAATTCCGATACATGGGCCGGGGGCTTAGGTTTGGCCAATTTTGAGAATTGTGCCTAAAATTGATAATTTTCGTTTGAGCCTTGTTCATTAGCATATATTGTTGATGTTAATATGATTTTGATAGACTCGGAGCATTTGGGAGCCGATTCGAGGGGCAAGAGTATTGCGGAATAGCTTTCCGGGCTAGTTTGAGGTAAGTAATCGCTATAAATCTTGTCCTGAGGGTATGAAACCCCGGACTTGGTATTTCTCACTATTGTTAGAGTGGCGCAAACACTAGATGACGAGTGTGTGGCGTGCACTGATTTCTGGATTTGGACTTATTCCTCTCCGTGGCAACTATTGAGCTGCGTATTTTACTCTAAACCATATGTTAAATTGTATTGTAAAACTATTGCTATATTTGGGCTGTATGCCATGTTTGGGTCCTCGTGCCGACTTGTTTAGACCCCTTGGGGGCTTTTTACTGCTATTTTCCTCACTGTGTTGACTTATGATTTACACTCAGTCATGTTATGTTTATCTGATTTCGAAACTCATCCTTATTTACACTATTTTGAAATGTAAAATGATCTTTTTGCGTCGAGTACCCCGTTTTATTGATACGCCCGAGGGGCTTTTGAGAGTTGCTGACTAAGTGAGGCCGAGGGCCTGATTGTGCGGATATGATATTCCACGAGGTGGCTTGATTTTAGCGCTTGGGCTGAAGGAGCCCCTCCGGAGTCTGTACACACCCCCAGTGAGCACAGGTATCTACTGAGTGTGAGTGCCGAGTGCCGAGTGACGAGTGATTGGGAGGCCTGAGTGACTGTGAGGTTTCCCGAGGGGTTGATTATGAGTGACTGTGAGGTATGCCCGAGGGGCTGTTTCTGATACATGTTTTTGCCCGAGGGGCTACTTATGATTTTACCACTTTCACTCTGAACTTATGAAATATGTTTTGCCCGAGGGGCTTTTTATGATTTATATCATTTTTACACTAAACTTCTTGAAAGTTATGTTGAAACTATTGGCAAGTATATTTCCAAATGATTTTTACTAAAATCGGCTTTTAATCGTGATGATTTAACATATACACTGTTGGAAAGAAAGGCTGTGCTTATGGTGAAATGATGACTTGATTTTATGTTTCTTACTACTCAGACCTGGTTTATTCATTACTACTGAGTTGGCGTACTCACATTACTCCCTGCACCTTGTGTGCAGATCTAGGTGTTAGGGCAGAGTGAGCTGTGTATCTGTTCCAGAGACTTCTCGGAGATTTTGCAAGGCAGTTGCACGCGTCCGCAATCCTGCTCTCTCTCCTACTTACTATTATAGAGTTTATTTTTCAGAGTTGTATATTTTCTGTAGATGCTCATGACTAGTGACTCCGGGATCTCGGGGGTTGTATTTAATATTAGGTGTAGCTTTATCTTTTTTAAAAATGTTTAAAATAAACCTTTATGGTTTATCAGTTTAGTAATAATGTAAATGGAAGATTATTATGGTATGAGTTGGATTTTTGGCTGGCCTAGTTCCACGATAAGCGCCATCATGACTAGTTTAGATTTGGGGTCGTAACAAGTTGGTATCAGAGCGCTAGGTTACATAAGACTCACCGGTCATGAGAAGGTTTAGTAGAGTATCGTGGATCGATATAGAGACGTCTGTACTTATCTTCGAGAGGCTGCAGAACCCTTAGGAAAATATCACATTCTTATATTCTTGTCGTGCGAATCCATTTTATTCAGCCAAGAGCGTAACTCTTGAATTTCTTCCACGTATTCGAACGCGCCCGAGAGCGCTTGGTATCAGTTGTGCATCGACGACTTGTGACTTCCATGGATGAGATGTGATTTTGGCATGTTGGTAATGGGCCAGTCCGGAGGACTTGAGGCCGGATTCATTCTGTGGCTTGAGTGCTAAGATTTCAATTGTGTGAGCCGTGCATTTGCGGACTTATATGTCTGTGGGTGTCCTTATTGATGGTACTTTATGACTGGATGTCTATGTGGTGAGTGTGATTTGATGGTTAGATGTGTTCAGACTGTTGATTTGTGACAAAAGGATTGGCTGGAAATGTGGCAAGAACTATTGAGTGTTTGATTTCTGTCTCGGTTTGGTATATGGCTTCGAGTTGTGAGTATATTGGAAGGCCTCTCATGTTTTGTAGTTGTGGAGTGAAACGGATCTTTCTATTGGGTTATGAGTTCCTGGTGATGTCCTTTGGGCTGATCATTTCCCCAGTAGCATTCATGTATTTGATTAACGATGTATTCCAGCAGTAATTGCACTCCTTTATTATTGTATTCATTTATGGCATCCTGGTGTATACGCGTAGCCAGGGGTAGCATAATCATTATTTGAGGACGACATCATAAGGATTCAGGGAGGAGAAGCTCTATGCAAGGTTCTCCAAGTATGATTTGGGCTAAGTTCAATAGCATTCTTGGGACACGTGGTGTCCAGTGAGGGTATCCATGTGGTTAGACGTGTGTGGTAGAGCTTCCAGAAGCTCAATATTTCTTTGACCACCGCTCTAGTGTTAGTTTTGCAATCAACTTCAGGTTCTTATACCGCGTATTGTGATGCCTCAAGGGTAGACCTTTGTGTTTAGAAGCAGAAGGGTGTAGTGATTGCGTGATAGTTATGGTCTTCGGAAGTGTATAGAGAGATATCAGTTTGAGGCTAAGAAAGCAGGGGTATCTCCTGCGGGTTGTCCTGGGGTATGTGAACCTTATGTTGTTTTTAGAAGGTTCTCTTTTACCAGTAAATGATATATGTTGTAATTCTAGTTGAGATCGCTTGTGGAAGTTGGCATGGCTATTACAATGGTGAATGCGAGATTTGCAAATGATTTGAGCTGTTAGACGTGTTGTGTTATTATGGGCATTGTCAGTGATTGTTTGTCTTGATCGTTGGCTTTGAGCCAAGTCAGGGAGTCTGTTAATTATAAGTTGGTGGCACGATTACATGTTGTATTTGTTTCAGTTCGAGGAATATTGGTGGAGCAGTTATGACGTGCAGAGGTGGAATCTGGGAATGACCGAGCAATGGATATTCTTTGATACAGGTTGTAATGTACTCCATGGGTAGGTGAGTTCTATTGAATGATTGAGTGGTAATTTTAAAAGGTGTAGTTGGTGCAGTGTATGAATTTGCTTGATGCTTCAAGTGTATAGATTGCTTTCCTAGTATGTTGCTATGCAAACATGGTCAGGTAGTTCTGTCTGCTTGATCGGTGAAATTGAGGTTTGAGTAGAGTGGATGAATCTCGAGAATGGTTCTAACGGATTCAAGGTTGAATATAATAATTGGGAATCTTCGAGGTGTGTTCTGGGCTAGAACTGCGATTTACGTTTGAGGGTGTTATGACTTGTGGCATTTATACATTATCATGGATTCTACATATCAGTAGCAGGAAGGTGAAGGTAATGTCTTTAGATTCGTAGGAAGTCTCTTTAGGGTAAGTATTTGGAATCTGGTACTTTTGGGGATATTCGAGAAAGTATTCAGTGGCTTACAAGCCTTAGGAGGTATGGTGTTATGCTTGGGTCTCGTGTGGTGAGTCCGGGTTGAGAATTGTGGTATTATGGCAAGGAGAAGTATCAATTTGAAGGTAAGTCAGAAGAAACATGGGTAAATAGGACAACTTAGTAGTAGTTCGGATCAGCATGGTAGAGGATACGAGTGGTTCTTTAGGTGTTCATGAGGTAATGAGTTTTTACAGGTGTTTCTTAGCAATGCTCTTGGGTTTTGGTGACCTGCGTAACTTGGTTGAGTTAGAAGGATTCAGTCCTGACGGTTCGGTGTTGCAAAAATGGGATTTCGGGTAGCTCCTGATGGTTTCTACCACGGTTAAAGATGCATATTTACTACTAGCGTGAGGTGCAGGTGATGTATAGTGATTTTGCTTCTAAATGGGATCACATGGAAGTTCTTGGCCAGTTGGGTACGTAGTTGCTTTTGGCTCGGAAGGGATCATGGAGTCCTCATATTCACCATAGGATGGCATGGCGTATGCGGTATGTTGTGTAGAGTTGAGATTTTCATATGTGAGTCGATTCAGTTCTGGAAGGGAGGTTAAAATTTCTTAGACAGCATCGGCAGTTTCAGACGACTAGGTAGATGATATCACTATTGGGTGGCTTGATGAGGGTATACATTTCAGGAAGGTCATCAGTGGAGTTAATGGTACTTCATTGGTGCTTCGACGCTCTCTTGTTCGATTTGACTGCTGATATTCAAGGTTGCTTGGTGACACGGGAGAATTATAGGGGTATCCCTCATGGAATGAGTGAGTATTTGGGATGTGTTATGTATTCGAGTGGTGGAGTTGAGATCAGATACAGTAATCCGTGTTCTTCATGGACTTCGAGACTGAGAGTTCTCTCAAACAGGTTATTTTGTGGTAGTGAACTGTGAAGATGCGAGCAAGCTAGTCAGATGTTAGTATGTACCATGGTTCAGTCGTTGTTGACTTTTCGGTGAGTTATCTATCTTGTTTGGGTGACCAGAGTTGACTCAGTATTATTGGTGGGTCCGTATGAGTGTGTGTTCTGCACCGGGTCGGAATTGCTGACTCCGAATTTCTATTGTTGAGGAATGTACCATTCGTTTGTCATTGAGTTTATTCGTGTTCTGGAGTGATGTATGAGTTACCATTCGGTGTTGCAAGGAGCTGTGATCGTTGGTTATAGGCACATATGGTGCATTTCTAATCGGGCTTTATAGCTAGATTTGAGTAAGGTAAGTATTGGGTATTGCAGGATTAATACACATTGGTTATGTACTTTCTGATTCGTGTGGCATGGTATCGTTCGGTTTCCCTGTGGTTATGGCAACGCACTTTGAGTACTTGATGTCGAATTGCACATAGTTATTGGTTTTTAGCCAGGTGGCTGGAAGAACTTCATGTGACCTAGCGTTGGGATGGTATCACGCATTGTAGCAGAGTTATGTGGAGGTATGATCCTTGGTGCCAGATTCGTGAGTTTTGATTTTCGATGAGTGTCAAGCTCTTAGCATGGTGTTGTGGCGGTAATTTTTAATGGCAGGGTGGTCCTCTCTTGTGAATCTTTTATATAAGTTGATTACATTGGGATGTTGCTATTGAATGCACGAGTTGCACATGTTATGGTTTTGAATTGTATTGATGTGTCATCTCATCAGAGTGGTCGTGCCGGATGGGAAGAGGTCATTGAACCTAGGATGAATATTGTCACAATTGACTACAACATAGTTGGAAGGATAAATACCGCGAGTCGGCTTAGAAATCTACTATAATTCCTGTTGGGGAAGGGGGAGCTTCATGTCTGACTGATCGGAAAAATGGTTGCTAGCTTCTACGTGTTTCTTTCTTCTTCAACGGTAGATGAGAGTGTTAGAGCGAGGCTTTGTTTGATAAGAGGTTATTTACCGATATTGGGTTGTTTGAGCAGCTATTGTGTGCTATAAGTGTTTAAGTCATGAGTTATGTTATGCGATTATATCTGGGGTTACAGATATGTCTTGATACAACGTGTTCCGACTTATTCAACTTATAATTGTGGAATTTTGATCTTGTAAATTAATTCAGAAGTGGAAATTTGGTTCTAAGGTTTATGGGTCAGGTTGGATTTCGAAATTTCAACTATGTTGTGTTATTGGACCTATATGGGATAGGGTGACGTGGGATCACCCCTGGGTATGTGAATGATTAGGTTATGTAGCAGTTTGATGGTGTTGGAGAACAACTCCTGGAACGTTCAAGGACGAACGCTTGTTTAAGAGGGGGAGATGTAACGACCCAGCCGGTCGTTCCGTGAGATTAGCCCCGTTTCCCCCGTTTCTGCTTTATTGTATGTTGCTTAGACTATTTATGTTGTGTTGGGTCGGTTGGTTTGGATTCAGAGTGGTCTTGGTGAGAACTGAGACACTTAGTATCTTAAATTGGCTTAATAGTTGGAAAAGTCAACTGGGAGTTGACTTATTGGTAAACGACCTCGGAATGTGAATTTTATGACTCGGATAGCTTTGTTAGGTTAATTGGGACTTAGGAGTGTGTTCGGAATGAAGTTTTGATGTCCGGTGTAGAATTAGGCTTGAATTGGCTTTTGGCGATTTTCGGTCGGCAGTGGAAAATAGGCTATCGGGGTCAGAATGGAATTTCGAAAGTTGGAACAGGTTCGTAATGTCATTTTGGATATGTCTGCAAATTTTTAGGTCAATCAGAGGTGTTTTGGATGATTTCGGCATCGTTGGTGGAATTTAGAAATTTCAAAATTCATAGGCTTGAATTTGATGTGATTTCGGTTTTTTTGTGTTATTTTTGGTGTTTCAAGGGCTTGACTAAGTTTGAATAAGGTTATGGGATGTGTTGGCGTGTTTGGTTGAGGTCCCGAGGGCCTCGGGTGTGTTTTGTCAGGTTAACAGATCAGGTTTGGATGTCGGAAAGTTGCAAGATTTTGCTGGTGTTCAGTTCTGGTGTACTTTTATGCGATCGTGTGGGTAAGAATGCGATCGCATAGGCTAGTTGGGGGCAGCATGGGTTTTATGCTATGCGATCGCGTGAGTGGAGGCCGCTGTTGCGTAGGTGTGGGTCCTGTGTGCAATGCGATCGCGTGGGTGAGCTCCGCGATCGCGTAGGTGTTTTGAGGCGCGTGAGAGGGATGGATGTGTGAGCTATGCGAATGCGTGTGTGTTTATGCGAACACATAGAGTGGGTTTGGACTGTGCATCGCGAACGCGTCCCTAGTGATGCGAACGCACTGAAGAAATGTATAGTGCTGGGCAGTGTTTTATAAAAGGCCATTTTCGTGAATTTTAGTCTATTTTCCTCCAATGTTGAGCGGGTTTGGAGCATTTGAGAGGGATTGAAGAGGAAATCGAAGGGAAACACTTGGGGGTAAGATTTTCGACTTCATAACTCGATTCTATGTTGTTTTTTTAAGTAATTAAACCGGAAATTAGTTAGATTTAAACCCAAAATTGGGTAGGTTAGGGCATGAGAAATTTGGGACTTTAATTGAGTAATTGAAGGGGCAACTGTGGTCAGATTTTGGTGTTCTTGGTATGTATAGAATCATGGGAGGATGAGGATTCTTGTGATGTAAATTTTATAAAATTCCGATGCATGGTCTCTGGGCTCGGGTTTGGCCAATTTCGAGAATTGTGCCTAAAATTGATAGTTTTCGTTTGAGCCTTGTTCATTTAGCATATATTGATGATGTTAATCTAATTTTGATAGGCTCGGAGCATTTGGGAGCCAATTCGAGGGGCAAGAGTATTGCGGAGTAGCTTTCCGGGCTAGTTTGAGGTAAGTAATGGCAATAAATCTTTCCCGAGGGGCTGATTATGAGTGACTGTGAGGTATTCCCGGAGGTCTATTTCTGATACATTTTTTTTCCCGAGGGGCTACTTATGATTTTACAACTTTCACTCTGAACTTATGAAATATGTTTTGCCCGATGGGATTTTTATGATTTCTATAATTTTTACACTAAACTTCTTGAAAGTTATGTTGAAACTATTGGCAAGTATATTTCCAAATGATTTTTACTGAAATCGGCTTTTAAGCGTGATGATTTTTAACGTATACACTATTGGAAAGAAAGGCTGTGTTTATTGTGAAATGATGACTTGATTTTATGTGTTTCTTACTGCTTAGACCTAATTTATTTTCATTACTACTGAGTTGGCGTACTCACATTACTCCCTGCACCTTGTGTGCAAATCCAGGTGTTAGGGAAGAGTGAGCTGTGTATCTGTTCCAGAGACTTCTTAGAGATTTTGCAAGGTAGCTGCACGCGTTCGCAATCCTGGTCTCTCTCCTGCTTACTATTATAGAGTTTATTTTTCAGAGTTGTATATTTTCTGTAGATGCTCATGACCAGTGACTCCGGGATCTCGGGGGTTGTATTTAATATGTAGCTTTATCTGTTTTAAAAATGTTTAAAAGAAACCTTTATGGGTTATCAGTTTAGTAATAATGTAAATGGAAGATTATTACGGTATGAGTTGGATTTTTGGCTGGCCTAGTTCCACGATAGGTGCCATCACGATTGGTTTAGATTTGGGGTCATGGCAGTTGAGGCCGTTACTTTACCCAATAATGAGGGGAGAAGTGTGGTGGCATTCTTGAAAAAATATATTTTCACAAGGTTTTGTACTCCGAGGGCTATCATAAGCGATGGGGGGTGGCATTTTTGCAACAACGATTTTGACACTTTACCTGGAAAGTATGGTGTTACTCATAAAGTTATGACTCCCTACCTTACACAAGCTAGCGGTCAAGTGGTAGTCTCCAATCGGAAGATAAAGAGTATCCTGTCCAAAGCAGTGAATGCTAACCGAACAGATTGGTCCAAGAAGCTGGATGATGCATTATGGACTTCTCGGACAGCTTACAAAACATCTATCAGACCTCATATCGGTTGGTGTTTAGTAAAGCTTGTTATCTTCCGGTGGAACTTGAATATAAAGCTATGTGGGCTCTAAAGTAGTTGAACCTTGATTGGGATGTAGCAACTAATTTGAGGGTTGCACATTTGAATGAATTGGATGAGTTCTGGTACCATGAGTATACAAGTTCGTCCTTGTACTAAGAGAAGATGAAATATCTTCATGATTAATACACTCGTAACAAAGAGTTCAAGGTGGGTGATCTTGTATTGTTGTTCAAGTCAAGATTGAGTATGTTTCCGGGAAAGCTAAAGCCTAAATAGAGTCGTCCCTTTGAAAATGTGCGTGTGATGCCCTTCTGTGCATTGGACCTGAAGAACAAAAATGATGAAGTATTCCGAGTCAATGGTCACCGAGAGAAGCACTATTTGGGAAAAGTTTGTGATGGCCACGTCGTGGCGGTAATTCATTCGAACTAATGGTAATTTGTGTTGCGCCGCGACGTTAAATCAGGTGCTTCTTGGGAGGCAAACCATGTGTTTTTCTTTTCTTTGTTTCTCTTGTATTTAGGAGTTATGTTTGGGATAACTTTGTTTGAAGTGTACTTCAGGGATGAGTGATTTCTACCAGAAGTATTCCTAAAAATCTGTCCAGAAATCAGGCTAAGTGTGGAAAGAATTACGGTTCGCAACTGCATTGTGCGAACCACACAATTTTAGTTGTTGCAGCAAAAAGGTGATCTGCGGCCGCACAATTATATTGCGGACCACAAATTTGAGGGTTAAAACTAATAGATCTCTGGAATTGGCTTGCCAACAAAATGGAAATCTTCGGCCGCAACAACAATTTTTGCAGTCCGCAATAGGAAATTGCGGCTGCAACCCAAATCTTGCGGACCGCAAAATAAAAGGGAAACCAATTCCTCAAGTAACTGAATGCGGAGCGCAATTGGAATTTCGCGGCCGCAATAAAGGCTTCTTCCCATCGCAAAAATTAGAAAGTATAAAGAAAAGCTCTTGGCCTACTGTTAGCCTTTTCCCTCTCTGAACTCATTACTAATACTTTTTAAATACCTTGCTTAATAAACTGCCCATATGTCAATCAAGGTTAATCAATCATTTCTTGTACTAACTCACATGGTATGTTTCCTAATATTGTCAATTTTCTTTTACTTTATTAAATTTTTAATCAAAATTTTTACTAGATTTATCTGTAGATTATAATAAACATATTTGTGGGGGTTAAATATGTAGTGGGTAGATTTCAAAATGCTCTAGGGGGAATGGGTCAATCAATTTTAACGCCTATACGTTGTTTGCATGTCCAAATTGAGCAAGAACTACAAGCCCTAAACTAAATTGCAACTCTGTTAGTCATTTTGCAACCTGCGGTTACACAAGAAATTGTGCGGTCTGCAGAACGTGAATCTTGTGTCCATTAGACAAGAATGGTTCTACGACTGCCGAGAAAATATTGCGGACTACAGAAATTCAATTGCAGCCACAAAGCAAATGTTACGGACCGCAGAAATTAATTTGCGGCCGCCATTCAGTTTAATACATGTGGTCAGAGAGTTGCCATTTTGATGAGTCAAATGTGCCGTCGTAATGCAAATTGTGCGGACTGTAGAAAAATGATTGCGGCCGCAGAAGAGCCAATTCTCTGTTACTAGAGAGTTGGCATAGTGGTGGTATCTGAGTTGCGACCGCAATGCAAAATATGCGGACCGTAACCCATTTTTGCATTCGCAAACAAATATTATGCGGACCGCAATTCCCAAACTTGCTAACATGTTTTAACTATGTCTCCCACTGTATTTTCTGTTTATCCTTACACTTATTTTACGTCTGCACTTACATTGCAACTAACAATCGCCTTTGTTTGGTACAAATAATGGTTCAATATAGAGGCAGAGGCGACACTTCGAAAGGAAGGGGTGAACCTTCTCGGGAATGAAGGAAGAGACCCCTACTTGGTGCTCAACAATACAAATTTAGAAAGAAACCAACAGCCGGCTGAGGGAGACGTGCACACCTTTCTGAGACTAATTCCTATGCCCCATCTCAAGAAGAATTAGAGGGAAATTCAGCCTCTGTAAATGAGCTGCCGACCATGTATTCAAGGCCGCGAGGGAGGTATCATCTCATAGACAAGCCGTCATCATCACACAATACTTCCAAGAGTTCGGGTAGTGCTAGCCATGCTTCTGAGCCTTCCACTACACCTGTCCCACAGGAACCAGAGACATCAGCCCCAGAGACATGTATGCTGGTCATCCCAGAAGATGGTGGTGGGGGGGAACAATACTGTGACCGGACTTTAAAGGTCGAAGAAGAAAGAGGTGTGGGAGGACCGATTTATGAGTTTAGCTGCCTTTACAAGTTTCAGTGTGTGGTGGCCAGTGAGGTCACTCACTCTTGAGCGATAATTCCAGTTAAAAGACCTAGAGAAGTATAACTCGGTAGTTTTGAGGCAATTTCGAGAACACAAAGGGTGGATGTGATTTACCCAGAGCGTGGTGGATGCGAAGGAGTACTTATATGGTAATTTTACGCTAATGTGGCTCATGTTAATAAAAGGGAAAAAGTGACTAAAGTGAGGAATCTCAAAGTGCGATTTGATCAGCAAACTTTGACCACTTACTTGGGGTTCTATGATGTTGAGCCCACAGAGTATTTGGAGAAATATGCACTTGGGGATACAACTCGACCTTGGCTAGAAGAGATTCTGGCAGATCCTAGTCCACCACCACCATAGATTAGAGCTTGGGTTGCTATTCACAGGAGTACACTAAGCTTTGAGGCAAAGGGATGGCAAACCTTTGTATGCAGTAGACTTGACCCATGCCAGAACGAGACATATCTTCCGATCCCTCGAGCTGTTCTAGTTGATTCCATCATGGCCGGGAACCCTATCAATGTGGGTGCCTTGATATCGTCCAACATCTCAGTGGTCGCTCGGCAAGCTGACGCATCCTACCCGTATCCCAACAGGTCAGCCGTCTACCACCACATGCTAGTCTGATGAGCCATCGGTGGTAGTTTCAGAGGAAGTTAACATTCTATCCACTTCGGCGAGCCTTCAGCTACTGCCGCAACCATGCCTCCACCACCATCTTCAGTTCCTACTGTAGTCCCCATCATAGGATCCACCACAATTTTGAAGACAGGTCCCATGCCTATTGCTCCACTCTCAGCGTTGCGAGTCTCCCAGACATTGGTGAGCCTCAACAACCGGATACAGACAGCCACTCAAAGCTATTTGACTTATCCAGTAGTATTGCAGCACATTCTACTATTCAGGCACCTCCGATACCCCCATTAGCAGAAGAAACATTAAAGAAGATCCTAGAGAACTAGGACATAATTATGGCTACATTGGTAGAGCATGGGTCAGTGATCGAAGAGCCGAGCAAGGAAGTAAATAAAATAAGAAAGTCCTAGGCGTCCAAGAAGTCAATGGACAAGCTCCAGAGATAGGTTACCAAGCTTGCAGCATCCGGAGACATTCCTTTTGACTTGTTGATTGACCCACACCACCCAGGTCCAGAGACTACAACACCTACAACACCAGCTAGGCAGTCTGAGTAGCCAGACAACGCTACTAACATTGCTGAGGCAGTGCGTCAGATGTTCAACAACCCAGTCACTCCTTGAGTTGAGGATGATGAGATCTAGTTGGATAAGACTGAGGGAGGTGATGTTGCTGTGGACACAATATTGCCTACCAATGATGTTATCCCTAGTCAACCTCTTCGACCCTTTATCCGTTCTTATTTGAAAACCATGTTACAAGCCTTTACCCATTCTATTGTGACCCTCTCATGACACCCGAGCTTTCCTTAACAGTGATGTGGAACAAATGGTTAAAAACGTAAGTTAGGGGGAGAGATGAGGAAATTGTAAAAGGGTATCAAGGCACAAGAAGAGAAAATAAATGATGATAAGAAAAGAAAAATTAAATAGAGAGAAAAAGAATGCCATGGTCCAGAAAGAGTGATGTTAAATCTCTTTAGTTCCTCAAGGAAAAGAATGTAACGACCCGATCGGTCGTTTTGAGAATTTGCACTTCGCTTGATACTTTGGGGGCACGAGTAGCTCCATATGATGTATTAGGACTTGTGTTCAAAATTTGAGTTCATTCCGAGTTGTTTTGATATATTTCGGCGCGAGTTCTTGGAAGTCGAAAGTTCATTAAGTTTGCTTTGAGGTGTGTTTCGTCATTTCGATGTTGTTGTGCGTAATTTGAGGCCTCCAGTAAGTATGTGTCATGTTATGAGACTATTTGGTATGTTTGTATGGGTCCCGAGGGGCTCGGGTGAGTATCAAATAGGTTTGGGTTGTGTTGCGTTCGTGTTTCTTATGTTTCGACGTCGTTTCTTCAAGCATAAATGGTACCACATTGAATAAATGAGCTCCTATTTATGTTTTTATTGAACCATTAGATCCGTATCGTAATTACGCATCCGTATAAAAAAGAATCTCCGAATTTGGACATCGTATGAGAATTTTATGGTCATTTTACAAAGAACTGGGTTGCGAGATATTTCAGATTAATTACGAAATTGCCACTGACTTCGTATTTAACAATCTGCACTATTTCCAAATACTGAAACCAACATATGTCCTTCAATATAAGGTCAAACGGAGTGATTCAAAAGCCTAACTTTGTTGAAATTTCACAAGGAATCCATTGGATGCATCAAAAGTAAGTTTCCGGATAGTTTGGTATGCAAAACGAGGCTAAACAGTTGGGCAAAAATACTTAATATCGAAGGTTTGTCCATTTGGTCATATTTTGTGTTGGCGAGCTCGGATTTGGATATTTTGCAGGCGATTTTCACCATGTATTGGATAAGTGTTCTATACTCTATTTTGATTATATTTCATGAATCCATCTTCGTTTTTGGTATTTGATTGATGATTTCAAAGTAAAATTTGGGGGTTTTGTCTAAAATTTCATAAAGTGAATTATTGAGTTTTAAACATCGATTCGGAGTCGGATTTGAGTGAAACGTGTATAGTTGGACTCGTTATTGAATGTGTTATCGGATTTTATAAATTTTGTCAGGTTCCGAGGCGCGAACTCGGGGTTGACTTTTTGGTCAATTTTGGGATTTTGATTAAAGATTCGACCTTTATTGATTGGATTTGTTTCCTTTGGAATTATTTGATGTATTTGAGTTGATTTTGGCTAGTTTCGAACCGTTTGGAGGTCGGTACGCGTGGGATGGCATTTTTGTAGCATCGTTTGGCTTGTTGAGTATTGGATTTGGCTTTTTCAAGGTAAGTACCACTTCTAAACATGGTGCTGAGGGTATGAAACCCCGAATTACGTGTTATGTGTTTGGTGTTGAGGTGACGCACATTCTAGGTGACGGGCGTGTGGGTGTGCACCAGGTGAATTGTGAATCCGTTATTCCTTTGGTACTGTGTAGTTACCTGATCTTATCTGTAACCATGGAATCTCTACGTACTTGAGCTATTGAGCTGTGATCCATGTTAGAAACCATGTCCCGCCTACATGCTTATTCTGTTGGGACCCAGGAGGTCATATTGCTGTTGAATTATTTGTTTAAATTGCAATTTCATACTCAGTTATGTTCATTCATTTCATATCATATCTCAGTCTCTGTTGTTATTAATTGACACATCATATCATCATTTTGGGCTAGTTTCATGGTATTGTGAGCCCGAGAGACTGAACAGATTGATGACTGAGTGAGGCCGATGGCTTGAATTTGAGTGATAGTATGTGATCGGACTGCACGCCGCAACATGTTTTATTTGTTAATGATTGGAGCGGGCTGCACACGGCAACATGTTTTACTGATTTATGTCATGATTGTCTTGTTATAGCGCTTGGGCTGAAGGAGCACCTCCGGAGTCTGTACACACCCCTAGTGAGCGTATATATATGTGGATCGGGTTTGCACGCCGCAACGGGCTTTATGGCTATATATGTGTGGATCAGGTTGCACGCTGTAACGGGCCTTATGACTATCTATATGTGGATCAAGTTGCATGCCGCAACGGGCCTTATGGCTATATTTGGATCGGACTGCACGCCACAGAAGGTATTGTATAGTGCAAAGTATTGAGCATAGTGAGTGAGACTGTGAGATTGAGTATTCTGAAAGTGTGAGTACATGATTTCATCTATGAGATACATTGAATTGACATGCACACATGACATACATGCATAGAGACACATTTTCCTCATGATGTACGGTATAAAGTCATTCATGACTTCTCAAACATATTGACATATAGACATAGAGATGTATTTTACTCTTGCTATCTGGAAAAAGGAAACATCTTACTTATTGTTGAAATGTTTTTTAGGATAAATCACAATTTTCAAACTTACTCATATGTTTGGCGATCTCGGCAAAAGATTTGGTTTTCACTGATATACTTGAAAAACAAGCGTATTTTCTTGAACCGTGAACTAGCTGAGCATTTTATCTCTGAGTTACTTTTTTTATTACTTTCATTATGTTGTTATGAACTGTTGTTGGCTATTGGTGTTGGACTCCGACCTTGGTTCCAGCTCGTCACTATTTGTTTCATACCAGCTTTGTAAATTCTAATCTTAGAAGCTCATGATTTGTACTACCAGTCCTTGGTAAATGTATATGATTTAGATATTTTCTTTTACTTAATTGTCTTATTAAATTACATTGGAATTTGATAATTGTTAATTGGCTTACTTAGCTGGTTGGGTTAGGTGCCATCACGATTAGCTGAATTTTGGGTCGTGACATTAACAGTCTTGTTTCAAGATTTAAAGCCTTAATTAACGTCAATACATATTTGGCCCCATGTGAAAGTATCCGTTGATTTTAGCTATTTTTTGAACTTAATTTCTAGAAGGCTAAGAAATAGAAGTTGAATTCATCTTATTAACACATCCAACTCCTCGTAACTATGTTCCAAATTGATGCCTAATTCCATGGAATTTGAATTTGAATGGATTCGCACAGATAGATTCCAGAGTCTTTGAGTTTTAATCGGACTGTAATTCTATCAACAATGTCCAATCTGATAAACTCAAATCCTTATTTTAAGGAGATCAACTCGTTGGGTCTCTATTGAATCCACGCCTATAAATACAAACACTAAGCAACATCTATTTTTTGCGTCATGGTTTATAACCATAGGCAGTCTCGACTCGGCTCTTCTCAGGTAATGCTTGGTCTTTTTTTTCTTCTTCCTTTTGTTGTTTTTGTTGAGGTTCCTATTCCATGTAGATATTCCCCCTTTTCTTCTATTTTATGCACATAAACAATCTATAAGTTTTTCAATCATTTATGTGGTTTGCTATAAAATTCTTAACAACCGTGCTGGTAAGAATAAAAGATGAGCATTATTTATCTCCTTTGTTCTATTGCTAGTAATTTATTTGCAAAAGCCACTTTAACGGTCTAAACAAATTTTGTATGGAATATCACACTTGCTTGATTATCTTGGCTTAGTCAAGGGTCCATAATCATTTTATTTTAAATAGTCAAGCAATTTTGTCTCCAACTAGTGAAACTAGTCATGTAATCCAAAAGATTTTGCTGCAACTTGAAAGATATGTAGCTTTATTTGCCTTTGCAGTTGCCTTAATCAATATGAATTCGGTTTCACGATCCAACTCCGTCCTTCTCTAACTTCTCTTTGTCGTTTAATCTTTATGCTTTCCATTTTCTTATTCAGATTAGACTAGCAATTAGGAGTTATGCCATTTTGGATATTATCTACTTTGTAACTATAACGAGCAACTTCTTTTCTTTCCACTATATTGTACATTATTTTTTTTCATGCTAGTAGGTTTCAAGAGAGCAGAAAATTTGAAGCAATTAAAGTTTATCTGCCTGAAAATTTGCTCATATTCGTAAAGTATTACTTTATACAAGATGGTATTACATTGAACATAACGAAGACTTTACACCGTCTCAAGTAGAAGATTTTTTTTATTCGAAGATGATTACACCGTTTAAGCCGAAGTTTTACTTTATCCGAGGCTAAGATCATTACACCGTCTAAGCTAGAGATCTTTTTATTTTGAAGATTTGACTTTACTTTATCTGAGGCGAAGACCATTACACCGTCTGAGCCAGAGAGTTTACTTTGTCTGAGGTGAAGATCATTATACCGTCTGAGCCAAAAATCTTTTTTTCTTGAAGATTTGACTTTACTTTATCAGAGGCGAAGACTATTACACCGTTTGAGCCAAAAGTTTTACTTTGTCTGAGATGATCTGGGCCAAAATTTACTTTGTCTGAGTTGAAAACCATTACACTGTTTAAGCCAAAGATATTACTTTACTTACAGATTTGACTTTACTTTATTTGAGGTGAACACCATTACACCGTCTATGCCAAAGACTTTACTTTATCTGAGGTGAAGATCATTACACCGTCTGAGCTAAAAATATTTATTTTGTCTAAAGCAAAGGCCATTACACCGTCTAAGCTAATGAATTTATCTTGTTTTAAGATTTAACTTCACTTTATCTAAGGCATAGACCATTACACCATCTAAGCCAAAAATTTTACTTTATCTGAGATGAAGATCATTACACCGTCTGAGCCAAAAACTTACTTTATCTACCGTCTGAGCCAAAGAACTTACTTTATTTACAGATTTGACTATTCTTCATTTGATGCGAAGACCATTACACCGTCTGAGCCAAAGATTTTACTTTGTCTGAGGTGAAGATCATTACACCGTCTGAGACAAAAATTTACTTTGTCTGAGGTGAAGACCATTACACCATCTGAGCCAAAGACGTTACTTTATATGAGGCAAAGTCTATTACACCGGCTAAGCTGAAGATTATATTTTGCAAAGGTGAAAATAAACCGTCTAAGCTGAAGACTTTACTTTGTCCGAGGCTAAGACCATTGTACCGTCTAAGCGGAAGACGATATGTTATCCAATACGAAGACCAACGAAGATAATTATAGAGTCTAACATGAATATTTTACTTTACCGCCAAAAGATTTGACTTTTTGGTGCAAAGGAACGAAAACTCGTTGTTGGTCGAAATCCCAATGCACACGCAAGTGTACGTGGTCGACAAGTAATATAGGATT
>ML326768.1:16500-55587 GCA_005239505.1 Nicotiana paniculata | reverse complement strand
AAGTAAATTCACCGACGGGGGAAACCATAACCTTAGATCTTTATTACAATTGTTTACACCTTAGCGTAGTTAATCTTTATGTTTTTAGTGTTAGTAATTTAAATAACCTCAAGTGACAGTTGAGTATTCTAACAACTTGCTTGATACGTAAATTCCCTGTGGGATTGACTCTGGGCATAATACCCCGGATTATATTTGCAACGCCCGCTTAGTCTTTTATTAGACATGGTTGAGAGTGATCAGCTCGCGTCTCAGCATTTTCGGCTTGAAACCCTCGCATTTGAATTAGTATGATTTCTAGCATGTTCACATTAACCACATCAATAAAAGTGCGGATATCAATACAAAATAACTACTAGACATTGCCATGGGATGAGCCAGGCCACAAATAACTCGGTGTACGCCTGCACGCCCGTCACTTGGCATGTCCATCACCTAAATTATAATCATATATAATACAGTTCGGGGTTTCGAACCCTCAGAACCAAGTTTGGAACGTTACTTACCTCAAAACCGGTTAAAATCCATGCCCTCAATGACTTTGCCTCTAGACTCGGCCTCTGATTGCTCCAAATCTCCCAAAAAACAGATTTATATCATTACTATATGCTAAGGAACGAATCCCACTCGGAAATTATCATATTCAACCAAATATTCCGAAATTGCCCAAACCCGACCCTCGAGCCCACACCTCGGAATTCGATAGAAATAACATCACAAGAATCCTCATCCTCCCACGAGTTTATACATACCAAGAACATGAAAATCGGACTTTAAATGACCCCTCAAAGCCCCAATTAAAGGTCTCGAATTTCCAAGCCCTAACCCCTAAAATTACACCATTAAATCCCACAAATTGCGTGATTGATCAGTCAGATACTAGTATAGAATCGAGTATTAGGTTCAAAAAAATTACCTCAATGTGTTACCCTTGAATCCCTCTTCAAAATCCCTCAAAAAGCTCCAAACCCGTCTTCAAAAATGGTGAAATATAAGAAAAATTCGCGAAGGCATCCTTTTATACTTTCTGCCCACTGACCACCGCGCCTGCGGAACATTTCTCGCACCTGCAGTCGTAGGTGTGCATCTACGAGATTTCATTAAAATTCCAACTCCGCACCTGCGCTTCATCTACTGCACCTGCGACTTCGGAGGTGCGGCCAATCGTCTGCATATGCGGTCCTTCTCCCCCATAGCCATTTCGGCACCTGCGATGCCCAATTCGGACCTGCGGTGACCGCACCTGCGGCCACCCTCTGCATCTGTGGAAATCACAGAACAGATAACACCAGCAACCCTTTAAGGCCAAAACCTCCTCCGTTAACCATTTGAACTCATCTCGAGGCCCTCTGGACCTCAACTAATGGTACCCACAAGTCATAAATGGTCACCCGGACTTAGTCGAACCCTCAGAACACTCAAAATAAGAGCGAAACATCAAATAAACCCATGATTCAAGCCTAAGAATTTTCAATCTTTCCAAAATCACCAATGATGCCGAAACTACCCAAAACTCGTCCAAATGACCTGAAAATTTACACACACATATCAAATGACGCTACAAACCTGATCAACTTTCAAATTTTCATTCTGACCCCGATAGGTAATTTTCCACTGCCGACCGAAAATTGCCAAAAGCTCAATTTCGCCAATTCAATCCTAATTCTACTCCAGACCTCTAAAGCACATTATGAACACACTTCTATGTCCCAAATCACCTAACGAAGCTATCTGAGCCCTAAAATCGTCATTCCGAGGTCGTTTACCTAATAGTCAACTCCCGGTTGACTTTTCCAACCATAAGACCAACTTAAGAGACTAAGTGTCTCATTTCTAACCACGACCACTCCAGACCCGAACCAACCGAGCCAACATATCATAAATAGGCTAAGCAACTCATGACAAAGCATAAACAGGGAAACCAGGGTTAATCTCGCGGAACGACCGGCCAGGTCGTTACAATATTGTTGGTGCGTAATATCATGAAACCACTGCAAACAATACAATATATCCAAACATTATAGTTATCAAACGATACAGTACAATATAATACAATAGAATACAATACATTACGAAACGATATGTAACCACCATCAAAACAAGCTGTTAGCTTTTAGTTATACTAATAGTTATCTAATGATAGAAGAGTATTAGAATGCCTATTAATTGATGTTGCATTAATAATTCCTACTTCTTAATTGTGGAACTTTCAATTTGATTGTGTATTCCTGAATGATCGGTTAAAATTGAATGATAATTTTCAGTTTCTTTACCTAAAATGGTAAAGTATCTAATGTGAAATCTGACTAGCTTTTCTACAGTTAAGTGCTTTGCTCAACTTATTTCACAAATAGTAAACACATAAATATCCTATCATAAAAGTAGATTACACTTTGTGATTACATGGAGTTATGACTACAAGTTTAGTCCATGAAGGCACCGAACAGAGTCATACTACAATTTACTTTTAATTTTATTATTATATTTTCTCTAAAACGCATGAAATGAAAAACATTATTTTTAATGTTTTATTAGTTTTATCCACGATATTTTTAAGACATACATAAATGTATATGTTTTGTTGATTAACCGAGAATAGGATGGTGGGCCGAGGATCGGCCCCGTGTTATATCAGACCGAGATATGAAGGTGTGGTACCAAGCTCGGGATTCAAAGCACCGATCGAGATCGAGACCAGTAAGGATCGACACCAAACTAGATAGACATCGAGCAAGACCGAAGAGAGCTTGCTACCAGAAAGATGAGATATCCGCGACTGGGCAAGGATCGTGGCAGAAATCTCGACACAAATCAAATCAAGAATGGTTATTCAGCCAATCATGAGATGTCCTTCCGTATTAAGAATTGTATCATAAGTAGGATTCATCTACTATATAAAGGGGGTTCTAATGATTTTTAATCATCTAATTCTCGCATAACAAAGCAATACTATACTATTTTCTCTCTTAAACTCTCTTGCTCTTTAGTTCAACTAATATTACTTAAATATACTCTTAGCCGGTTCGGGGGCGATCTAGATCGAGGGCCAAATCGCATTTTTATTCTTCTTTGCTTTATTTTTCAGTCAATTATTAACATTAATTATCGTATTCATCAATTGGTGCTAGGTGAAATCACATATCCTTAAAACCACTTATAAATTTAATTGTTATTTTATTTTAAGGGTAAACGGTTTGGCACCCACCGTGGGGATAAGGATAATAGTGATTGATTGGTACTGATTCTTCTAACATACACTGCTCTACGCTTGTTCTCATAAGTGTTTTTGATTTCAGGATCAAGATGTTGGACTCTAAAACAATACTCACACACGCGGACAATGGCCTTGGTTTTCATGGGGATAACAACAACATAGCAACCCTAGGGATCGAAGTACCTCAGGCTGACCTGGAGGGAGTACTGGCTGTAGACCTCATCGACGTCAGTTCCCATGTTGCCCTGAATGCGAATCTAGGCATCGATCCCCAAAATAGCGTCTGTAGAGATGCTCGATCAGCCGGTCAGAATGCATAGGGAGGCGAAGAAGGTGGAGATAGCCTTTGATTAATATTTGAAATGTTGCAGGCTTAACAAGCTGCCATAGCGTAACTCCAAAATCAGAACCACACACCAAGAAGGGATGAACCCGAGCCCTCACTAGAAGTTGTTCGTAGGGCCGTACCAGTACGGGAGAGGTCAAACGTGAATGAGTCGGGGACAGACCCTGCTATTATGAAAATACTGGAGGAGCTCAAGAGACAAATTGAATCGGGGTAGAAAAATATTGAAGAAAATGAAGGGTTTGTTATGGTGTAATTTAACTTCTAAGGAAAAATGTTCTCCGAGACGTACTCTTTTTCCCCCACCTGTGTTTTGTCCCGATTGGGTTTTCTTGCGAAGGTTTTTAATCAGGCGACAAGGAGGACATTTCAAGCTAAAGCACAAATAGGTGAGGACACAAGTCGATCATTTCATTTCCCGACCTCTCAATACTTCTCCAGGACGACCAATGATGGGACTAGATAGACTAATAGACTGGGACTGGATTACCAGCCCAAAAAACATGTAAATTCCTCACTAGCACACAAGTACACAAAGTTCGCCCATGTTTTCACAAAAACAGCGCTGCATCAAGTACGCAAAAGTCACATTCGACCTCATTCGAATTAATTAGAGTGACATTCGACATCATTCGAACTAACTAAGAGTAAAATTCGACCTCGCTCTAATTAATTGACATTCGACGTCGTTCGAATCAATTAAAGTGAAATTCAATCCCGTTCGAACTAACTAAGAGTAACATTCGACCTCGCTCGAACTAACTCATATTCTACCTCATTCGAATCATTTAAACGGACATTTGACCTCGTTCGAATTAATTAAATTCACATTAGACCTCGCTTGAATAATTCACATTCGACCTCGTTTGAATTAATTAAGGTGACATTCAACCTCGTTCGAATTTATTAAAGTCACATTCGACCTCCCACGAATTAAGTCACACTCGACCTTGTTCGAGTTAATGTCTACCAACCCAGCAACAACTAAATCCAA
This sequence comes from Nicotiana paniculata, assembly GCA_005239505.1. NCBI lineage: Eukaryota > Viridiplantae > Streptophyta > Magnoliopsida > Solanales > Solanaceae > Nicotiana > Nicotiana paniculata. The sequence goes on along the minus strand of ML326768.1, from coordinate 51,033 downwards.
AGTTCTTGTAGTTAGGGAAACCGATAAAAACATACAGGACCAAAGAGAGAAGATTCAGAAACAAACAACAAAAATAACATTCCGCACTCAAAAGTATATTTCTTACAAGGGCTGAAGAGACGCCTGCAAAAGTGAACACAAAAATTATAAGGGCATAACTATTTAGCGGCACCGTCTCCAGCATCGCCCTCGCCGTCGGAGTATGCGTCCTCGAACTAGGCACCCTATTCAATCCCGTCCAAATACTCTTCGCCATCACCAATCCCCATCGTAGCACGGTCATAACCATAGGCTACCCATGTTGCGCGCGCCTTAGCACGAGCATCCTAATACTCAGCCTCAAGATCTCTCGCCGCCATCATCAAATCCATGAATATGTCTAGCTGGAACTCAGGGCAGGTCTAATTCTCATACAAATCATGCGGAACATCGAAATAAGAAGAATTGTGAGAGGAGGACAGCTGAGCCAACAAGTACGCCTTCTGGGTCTCGGGAGCAGCGATTTGATCACCAGGGTTTGAGACCTCTTTCTCCAGCCCCCAAATTCACTCATCATGTCGTGCTTCCCTGAGCATGGACATCTCCATATCATTCTCCCGCTCTGACGAGAGGACATGGGTTACATCCTCCAACGCCACCACCTTTGCCAAACTCACTACCCAAGCCACCTCGTCCTTCTCCAATACCGCCATCTTCTCGATGATTTAATCACTCAAAACGTCATCCCTGGTCGAACACTGCTCAAACTCGGCCCAGAGAGATTCCACTTGGGTCTGAAGGTATGCACACTCAGCCTCAACTCCCTTGCTTACTTCGAGCTCTTCCTCTTTATCTCTAAGCGCCCCCTAGAGCTCGCTTCATTTACCGATGACTCTCATAAGCTCATCGTCTTTCTTCTTAAGCTCGACTCTAATAGCTTGGATGTTACCACTCACAGCGAATCGCATGCAGATCTCGTGGTGCTTGACGCGGTACTCGCGGGACTTCCTTTCCATTTTCTTGAAAATGTCTTTCCGCCTCTCCTCTCGGTGGCCACTCTCGATCTGAAAAATAATGTTTTAAAGGAAAAGGAGAAAGCAGAAGAGGAAGAAATTCAGTCTAAAACTAAAAAGAAAGAAGGAAAAATGCAAGGTACAATAATTAGGAAGATCAAGGACTTACCCTCAGCGCGAGGCCAGTTATGCCCGACAACATGGCGGCATCGTTGAATGTCTCTAAGGTCCTGCCCTCCGCATTAGAACAAAGAGGGACCAAGGAGGAGACCGCGTCCTCCGTGTTTACTAGCAAGTCACGATCCAGGGGGAAAACAATGGTACGAGTGGATCCCTCTAACTTCACCTCCACCCGAGAGAATCCCTCACTCAACATCTGTACCTCTTCGGGTTTGACGTCAGAACCAATTTCATAGCGGCCTTAGTAATGTCCTTCCCAATCTCCTCGACCGATGAAGAAACGCCAACATGTCTTGAGGATGACCTGTCATTTCTCGGCACGGCATTCGCAGCCTCAAATAAACCTCTTACTTCAACCGCGATCTCGGGCAAAGGAACATCTCCCACGACTCCCATAGACAGTTGAGCTACAGCTGGTAGGTTCACATTGTTCTCCGACGCAGCCACAGTGTCACGACCCAAATTCCCAACCCACGGGATCGTGATGGCGCCTAACACAATACTTACTAGGCAAGCCAATGTTAGAAATTAATTAACCATTTTCTTTTTAAAGTGTATTTAACTGCAACAAGACACTTCAGGAATAAACTAACTTTATTTATTCAAATGCATAAATTCACAAACAAAATAATAAACGAATAAATGAGCTGAGCCACTAACTAAATATATATAACTATAAGACTACGTAGGGTCTGGTGTCACAATTCACGAACTACTAAGAACACTACAATTAAAGGGTTGAGAGAATGTATCTCTGTTTTGAATGAAATAAAACAGTGTCTATATAAAGTAAAGAGAAGACTCCAGGAATCTGCGGACGCCAGCAGATCTACCTCGTGTCTCCGAATGAAAAAACTCGCCTATTAAGATCGCCTAACTCTGGCCGGTACCTGGATCTGCACAAAAGAGTGCAGAGTGTAGTATCAGTACAACCTATCCTATGTACTGAGTAAGTGCCGAGCCTAACCTCGACGAAGTAGTGACGAGGCTACGACGGGGCATTAACAATATATATATAAACTCGATAGCCAGTTACTTGCAACAATATAACCTTTTAAAAAAAACTGGAGTTTTCAAAATCCTTCTTTTTGAAAATCAGTAAAACATAAAAAATCACCCTTATTGCTCCTTGTTGAGGCACACAACCCGCTCCCACCTGTCCACCCTTATTGATCCTCCCTATATATATCCCCCTTAATTCTCCTGTTGTGGTGTGCAATGTGATCCCACCTGTCCACCCTTATCACTCCTTGTTGCGGCGTGGAACCCGCTCCCACCAGACATATCATATCAGTTTATTCATAAAAACATTCACAATTCAGGCCAAGCCTTTCATAATATTTTTGTATCAACAATTGTACACAGAACCTATAAAAATCATAAACTTCGCCAATTATCATTTCATAACGAAGCCAACAAGAATTTAAATACATATCGTAACACTGGCAACCGGCTAAATACTTATGTAACACAACAAAAACAAAAGAATAGCCAACACTTCCAAAATACTTGAAGCAATACTTAACAACAAATTTACCAATCCAAATAGACATATAAACCTCAATGATCATGAAACAATTAAGCCCTGAAAGCAAATAATTAGAAACCGGGGAAGGGATCATGGTTAACAGACAATTTGGTGTCGCATAGATACTCGTCACCTCACCTAAACACCACACATGTGACTTCACGTAGCATTTAAGGGGGGATTCCTATTCCCTCAAGTCAAGGTTAAACCAAGCACTTACCTCAATTTCGCTGGCCACTCACTTCTCAATTACCGCTTTTCCTTTTGAATTTTGCTCTAACCCGCTCGAATCTAATCATAATTAACTCCGTGTCATTAATTAAGGCTAAAGGAAGTAACTTTACTGAAAATTTATGATTTTCCTAAGTTTTCTAAAAAAAGTTAAAACCCGACCTCGGACCTGCTTGCTCCAAACTCGGGGTTCGGACCAAATTCCGTCTACCCATTCGCCCCCGAGCCCGAATATGCAATTAGTTTCGAAATTCGACCTCAATTCGAGGTCAAAATTTCATTTTAAAAAATTCCCTAATTCTACCCAAACCCTCAATTTCAATCATGAAAATTCTTGATTTTGGATTGAAAAGTAATGAAAAACATTGGGTAACTAAAAGAAAAGATTTAATGAACACTTACCTATGATTTTGGAAGAAAAAGCCTTGAGAAAATCGCCCTAGGTTTCTGCCTTTGTGAAAAATAAGAATAAAAAGGCAGGAGCTCTAATTAATATGGACTCACTGCCCGACCATCGCACCTGCGGTGCATGGGTCGCACCTGCGCTTGCGCACGTGCAGAAGTTCATCCGTTTCTGCGGAAAAGGGAGTGGCCACTAGGGCCGCACCTACGGAAGGGTTTTCGCTTCTGCGGTCCCGCTCATGTGATGGTGAGTCCGCATCTGCGGAACAAGGAGCATTGGCTAGGACCGCACTTGCGGGAAGGAACTCGCACTCGCTCCGGCGGCCAAAGGCTCGCAGGTGCAGGCACACCAGAACTGATGCACCAACAAATTTTTCAAGTTTAAAGACATCCCAAAGCCTACCCGAAACTCACCCCTGAGCCCTCGGGGCTCTAAAACAAACATGCACACAAGTCTAAAAATATCATACAGACTTGCTCGTGCGATCAAATCATGAAAATAACATTTATAATTCTGAATTTAACCTCAAAACTAATCATTTTTCTCAAGAACACTCAACTTTCACTATTTCTCAACCGGACGTTCGAATCACGTCACATCAACTACGATTCTCACAAAATTTCACAGATAGTACTCAAATACTATAAAAATCTGTATCGGGCTCCGGAACCAAAATACGGTCCCGATACTAATGGTTCCAAATAATAATTCATTTCTTCATTTCATTAAAAATCCAGCAAAATAATTTTCTTTAAAAATTTATTTCTAAAGCTAGGGACTTCAGAATTCAATTCCGGGCATACGCCCAAGTCCTATATTTTACTGCAGTCCTCCCGGGATCATCGGAACATAGATCCGGATCCGTTATACTAAAACTGTTGAGCAAAGTCAACTAAAACCAAGTTTTAAATTCCAAAAATTACTATTTCTCATATTTTCACATAAAAGCTTTCTGGTTTCACGCCCGGACTGTGCACACAAATCAAGGTAATTAAAATTAATTTTTTTAAGGCTAATGATCCTGGAATGGCGTACTAACTTATAAGATGACCCTTTGGGTCATCACAATCTCCACCTCTAAAAGAAACGTTCGTTCTCGAACGAACATAGAAAATTACCTAAACTGGCAAACAAGTGGGGATATCTACTCTGCATGTCAAACTCGGACTCCCAAGTAGCTGCCTCAACAGGATGACCCCTCCACTACACTCGAACTGAAGGGTAACTCTTTGATCTCTACTGACGAACCTGCCTGTCTAGAATGGCTACCGGCACTTCCTCATAAGTCAAATATTTATCCAATTGGACAGAGATAAAATCTAACACGTTTGACGGGTCACCATGATATTTCTGGAGCATAGCTACATGAAATACCAGATGAACTGAGGATATCCCTGGAGGAAACACAATTCTATAAGCTACCTCCCCCACTCTATCTAGAATCTCAAATGGCCTGATGTAGCTAGGGCTCAACTTGCCCTTCTTCCCAAATATCATGACACCCTTCATGGGCCGTACAGAAGTAATACTCTCTCTCCAACCATGAATTCCACTTCACGAATCTTACGATCGGCGTAACTCTTTTACCTAGACTGAGCTGCACGAAGTCGATCCTGTATAATCTTGACCTTATCTAAGGCCTCTTGAACTAAGTTTGTACCCAATAGCCGAGCCTCTCCTTGATCAAACCACCCAACTGGCGATCTATAATGTCTACCATATAGTGCCTCATAGGGAGCCATCTGAATGCTCGACTGATAACTATTATTTTAGGTAAACTCCAATAACGGCAAGAACCATAGTTTTGTTGAGGGGTTCTCATCTATAGCAGTCTCGATGACGAGATTGACTCAGAAAGGTGCCCCATTTAAATTGTTGGATCAAGTGAGGCAAACATTCAGAAGCTCAAGACAACCTTGTCTTCAGCACCGATATTAGTGTTAGCATCAGGTTCAGGATCTTTAACGGTATATTATGTTGCTTCCCGTGTTGGGCTTGGAGCAGTATTGATGCAGGATGGCAGGGTGATAGCATATGCGTCTCGGCAGTTAAAAATTTATGAGAAGAACTATCCGGTCCATGACTTAGAGTTGGTAGGCATTTTTCACACGTTGAAGATTTGGAGGCACTATCTTTATGGCGTTCCATGTGTGGTTTACACGGATCATCATAGCCTCCAGTACTTGTTCAAGACAAAGGATCTTAATTTTATACAAAGGAGATGGTTAGAGTTATTGAAAGATTATGTCACTATATTGTATCATCCGGGAAAGGACAATGTGGTGGCCGATGCATTGAGTAGGAAAGTAGTAAGTATGGGCAGCCTTGCATTTATTCTAGTCGGTGAGAGACCATTAGCTTAAGATATTTAGACTTTGGCCAATCAGTTTGTGAGGTTGGATATTTCGCCCAGCCATGTTCTAACTTGTACAGTTGCTCGTTCTTCCTTATTCGAGTGTATCAGAGATCGATAGGATGATGACCCGTACTTGATGGTCCTTAGGGACACAGTTCAGCACGGTGGTGCCAAGAAGGTTACAGTTGTAGATGATGGTGTTTTGAGGATGTAAGGTCGTATATGTTTGCCTATATTGATGGCTTTCATGAGTTGATTCTTGAAGAAGCTCATAGTTCTAAGTATTCTATTCACCCGGGTGCTGCCAAGATGTACCAGGACCTGCGATAGCACTATTGGTGGAGAAGGATGAAAAAAGATATTATTGCTTATGTGGCTCGTTGTTTGAATTGCCAACAGGTGAAATATGAGCATCAGAGACCCGATGGTCTACTTGAGCAGATAGAGATTCCTGAGTGAAAGTGGGAGCGTATCACTATAGACTTCGTTATTGGACTCCCACGGACTCAGAGGAAGTTCGACGTTGTTTGGGTTATTGTGGATAGGTTGACTAAATCAGCACATTTAATTCCAGTGGCAAGTATTTACACTTCGTAGCGGTTAGCAGAGATATATGTTCGAGAGATAGTTCACCTTCACGGTGTGCCAGTATCTATCATTTATGATCGAGGTACAGCAATTTACCTCGCACTTTTGGAGGGAAGTTCAGCGAGAGTTGGGTACCCGAGTTGAGTTGAGCATAACATTTCATCCTTAGACGGATGGGCAGTCCAAGCATACTATTCAGATTTTAGAGGACATGCTTCGTGCTTGTGTTATTGACTTTGGAGGTTCTTGGGATCTTAGTATCCCGCCAGACCCCAAGAAGCTCATGATTTCCGTGGCTGAACTGGGTCTACGCCAGTTCTTGACTGCCTCTATCTTCTTAGACCCTACCTGAATACCCTCTGCTGATACGACGTGACCCAAGAAAGCTACTGAGTCTAACCAGAACTCACACTTTGAAAACTTTGCATACAACTGATTATCCCTAAAAGTATGGAGTGTTATACGGAGGTGATGTTAATGCTTCTCCTGACTGCGAGAGTATATAAGAATATCATCAATGAACACGATTACAAAGGAATCTAGACAAGGCTTGAAAACTTGATTCATCAAATCCATAAAGGCTGTTGGGGCATTAGTCAAGCCAAAATACATCACCAAAAATTCATAGTGCTCATACCTTGTCTGAAAGGCTGTTTTAGGAACATCCGACGCCCTAATCTTCAACTGATGGTAGCCCGATCTCAGATCAATTTTCGAAAACACGATGGCACCCTGAAGCTGATCAAATAAATCATCAATTCTCGGAAATGGATACTTATTTTTGAAGTAACTTTATTCAACTGTCGGTAATTTATACACATCCTCATCGATCGATCCTTCTTCTTTACGAACAAAACCGGTGCACCCCAGGGCGAACACTAGGCCTGATGAAAACCTTATTAAGCAGGTCTTGCAAGTACTTTTTCAATTCTGGTGGGGCCATCCGGTATGTAAGAATAGAAATGGGCTGAGTTCCTGGAGCAACATCAATACAAAAATCGAAAGCCTCGGGTGGCATCCCTGGCAGGTTTCCAGAAAAAACATCCGGAAACTCCCAAAAAATAGGCACCGACTCTATTGAAGAAACCTCGGCATCAAGATCACAGATATAAGCCAAATAAGCCAAACATCCTTTCTCAACCATGCGACAAGCCTTGGCATAAGAAATCACTATGCTGGGAGAATGACCGGGAGTCCCTTTCCATTCTAACCAAGGCAATCCCGGCAAAGCTAAAGTAATTGTCTTGGCGTGAAAGTCCAAGATGGCATAATAAGGTGACAACTAATCCATGCCCAATATGACATCAAAATCGACCATGTCAAGAAGCAATAGGTCTACACTAGTTTCAAGACCCTCAATAATGACTATGCACAAACAATATACACAATCTACAACAATAGCATCCCCTATCGGCGTAGACACATAAATAGGGACACTCAAAGAATCACGGGGTACAACCAAATACGAGGTAAAATAGGATGACACATAAGAATAAGTAGACCCCGGATAAGAAAAAACTGAAGCATCTTCATTACAAACTGAAATGGTACCTTTGATAACTGCATCAGAGGACTCCGCCTCGGGTCTGGTTGGACATGCATATAATTGGGGCTGGGCCCCACCACCCTGAACTGCATCATTGGGAGGACCCCTGACAGGTGGTCCACCACCTCAAATGGGATGGCCGCCACCTCTAGCGTGCTGACATCCAACTCTAACATTCTGACCTTTATCTCTGACTACCTGACCCCTAACCCTGGCTGGCTAGGCAGGTGGTGCTGCAGTTGGTACCAGAACTATAGCACGAGAATTTTGGTACTGAGGATGATTACCAAAAAATTTCGGACAAGACCTTCGAATGTGTCCATACTAACCACACTCATAACAACTATCCTGATACTGAGGCTGACCTTAACGAACCGGCTGACCACAATAATAACTCTGAAGCGGATGTGCTCTGATAGGGGTTGATTGATCATAATAAGTCAAGTAAGATCCACGACCACCTAAAGCACCATGGGACATCTGTAGTGCTGAATGAAATGGCCTAGAAGAATGGCCTCTACCCTGAGTATCTCCAACACAGACGAGGAACCGGTGAACCTACCGGAATGGCGAGGTCTCTTATCTGATCCCTGACCTCATATCCCGAGAACCGTCTCAACTCTCCTGGCCACATTGGCCGCATCCTGAAATTAAATCTCAGTCCCTGTCTCCTTAGCCATCTGCAAGCTGATGGGCTGGGCAAGGCCCTCAATAAATCTCCTAACCCTCTCTCTCTCAGTAGGCAACAAAAGAATAGCATGCCGAAAAAAATCCACAAAATGATTTTCATACTGGGTAACTGTCATGCCTCCCTGCTGAAGATGCTCAAACTGACAACACTTCTCTTCTCTAGTAGTGATAGGCAAAAATTTCTCCAAAAAGCGGTGAGAAAACTGATCCCAAGTCAGAGCAGGCGACCCAACTGGTCTACTGTTGGTCGCAAACGCACACGCAAGTATACGTGGTCGTAGCAAGTAATATAATGTTAAACCAAATGTTGAACCAACAAGGACTTGCGTAAACTACTTGCTGAATCACTCTAATTGTTATTTAATCGAGCCAAAATAAAATCCAGGAATGTAACTAATTTATACTACGATTCTATGAACTAACTAATTATCAAGTGACAAAAATATTATTGTGTGTATTTAGTAGAGACAAATATTCCAGGGTTGTGATAAATTCACCACTTATATTGCATTCTAATTAACTCTCCCTTTCATATAATTTACTCGTGGTTTCTAATTAATCGACAATTGCTCTCATAGCCTTATCCCGAAGCACTACTCGCCTATTCTCAATAGATTAACGCCTATATTCCTATGAAATTAATCTATTAGAACGCACTAAGATTACAATTTTTAATTAAGCACGGTGACTAGGTATATTCCTATCCTAACCACAAACCCGCTCCCCTGAAGGGTTAAGATCGTGCTCCCTTCAATTCTTCTCTAATCTATATACGGCTTTCCCAAGCATAACATAAATAGTATATAGAACCAAATTGCTGGCCAGACAATTAAGCAATTAAATACAGAATTGAAGAAACAACTATATATTGAGTTAACTATAATGAAGGTTAATTTAATGTCAAATAAAAATATTCATGCTAACCCACAGCCCCAGAACAATGGGTGTTTACCCACTCATTCTATAATCAAACAATTGTGTGATTGTTACATAAATTGAATATACTAGAATAAGATGAAGAAAACTGAGATATCCTTCGCTTCCTAATGTTTCCGTGTGTACATCCTCTCCAAAGTGGCGTGAATCCCTTCAAAAATACTCTTAGTCTTGCTTTCATACGTGTTGGGTAGGGTTAGGACCGAAATAACCGTGTCCCGGGCAAACTAGGTCAAAAAACTCATCACCGGGGCCCTGGCTAGTGCCGGGTGCCCACCAGGGCGCTGCCCCATTTTTATGCAGTGCCTCCAGTGCCACAGGTAGGGCTGGGCGCTGCCTGTGGCGCCCAAAATTGCCAACTTGTCCGGTTTTTGCGTTTTCGTCCGTTTTGGCTCAAATTTCGCGTGTTTCGCCCCTGAGTGATCTCGAATCATTCCTAAACATAACAACACTTCAAATTAATATAAATTATCACATTTAACATCTAAAACTCACGAAACAAAAGTAAAACACGAGGTGATATACATAGAAATACATATAGTCGGACCTAAACATCAACACCCCTACTTAGACTCTTGCTCGTCCTCGAGCAATGGGAAAATCTACTACCCTTCAACACGTACCAAGTTCATTATCAAGGAATATTTTACTCTTCAATCACACACCTTACCCCTTAACTATGATCGATACCGGCAATCAAGTATGAACATAGAAAATTTCACATTCTTTCCCTTCTTTAAACATGCCCAAGTATAACAATTTAATCAATCATACCAATAACCTAATTGCAACCATCCAACCTCAAGAGTCAACTTGCAACCACTAAGCCCTCTAAATTCACGCACCTACCGACAAGAATGTTTACAACATTACCAATGATTCATGAGATCATGAGCCATCACCACAAACAAAGGAGTGAATATAACTAGTCCACATATTCAACTACGCTTTTGAACATCATTTAAGGACATCACACAATTGAACAAATTCACTCATTCTCACAAAGAATTCATATGCATCCCGTGGTCGTACCATAAGCTTGCCCGTAGTGTAGATCTCCAATAATTCAAGTTAGCCAAATCTAAGATCAATTAGTACTTTTAAGTTTGTAATGTAAGCTAAGGGACGGGTAGGGTATATTTAGGAATATTGACTAACCCTCATAAGCACTTTAATACACTACCTTCACAACTCAATACATATTCTTCTCAACAAATTCTCTTGCCACAGCTCATATATATTTTCACTATCACAAATTAATAAAAATCGGAGGTGTGTATCTTTTTGTACATACTTTTACTATCATTTTTTTCTTTCTTTCCTACACACACTCCATACATGAAGATTCAATGGCTATTGAATTTTGAATACAATTTTAGTGAACTAACAGGCCTTTCCATGGCTGCACTAAGAAGTTAATCCCCAATATCTCACCTTACTTCTTTTAGTGACTAAGTGCCTTAGGAGGAAAAGGTGCAAAAATCTCAATTTAGGAACAAAATAGCGGTACGGCTTGTAATGTGGGTACCAAAGAAAAGGTCTAAAGGCTCAAAGGGCAAGCAATGGAAATTTATAATTTTCATGTGACAAGCAAATCCATGATCAAGCAAGAAAATGCCTATGTCATCTCCTAGACTAGCATAACCTACAATTTCGCTTCGATTAACGCACGGGGCAAGTTCTAGACTACACAGGACAACATAGACAATCGCTAAACCTCACTCACAAATTGCACATGACTCAATCACAACGGTTTTATTCAACTCTCAAGTCAAGCAAGCACCCAAAATTGAGAGAATTAAGCAACATCACACTATGTAGTATCCAAGTCAAACAACTGATCTAAGGCGTCACACAATAGGCTATTTATTTTTACTCAGGCATCACATGTCAAACTAAATATAAGGGAAAGAAGAATGTATTTCATAAACTAATGTGTGGGCATCCAACATGTCACATGGTATCTCCAAGAGTAACTCAGTTCCTTCCTAACTACTCAAAAAACAAAAATAATTTAAAGTGCCCGGTTCAAGTTACACCCTTGGAAAAGAACCGTTGCCCAAAGAAACACCAAGGGATACTACCTAAATATCCTACAAAAAATAAAAATATCTTTTTGGCATTTTTAAATCGGACTTCATACCTCAAGGAAATTGTCCAACAGATCCATCATTTGGAAAAGTACTAGATTTTTCTAAAAAAAAATAATAATTATATACAATTACACTTCAGAAAGTAGTTTCCCCACTCCACACTTATGTTATTCATAGTCCTCGATTCATGATCAAAAAGAAAAACATTAAAAAAAGGAGAGAAATACTCCCTGAGACCCACTCAGGCCTAGCTCGGACATGATTCTCAATCTTTAGATTAAGCTCAAACATGCCCCTCAGCTTCAACTTTGGGTACTTAGACTTCCCCTAGTATGCGAAATAAAAACAACACAAAACTCGACACTAAAAAATATTAAAAACAGAATAGATATACAGGATGGGTTGCCTCTCAACAAGCGCCTTATTTATAGTCGTGTCACGACTCTGCTACTCTGCTCAGGCTGGGCACTTCCTCTTCTTCTTTCTCCCATGAAGCCTAGCCTTTTCGCACGCTCTTAAGGGGTCTCCTTTTTCATCTCTGGTTCTTTTCTCATTTTTCTTTACACCCTCAACTTGCAACACCACCTCCTCTAGATCACTGCCATTCACATAAGGACTCTGCTCTATCCCCATCACGTCGACCACAATAATCATGCATAGGTCCTCATAATTCTTTGGTAGTTTAAGTGCCTTGTACACATTAAAAGTGACCTCTTCATCGTCAACTCTCATTTTTTAACTTTCCTGCCCTCACATCAATAATTGCTCCACCAGTAGCTAAGAATGGTCTCCCTAAGATAATGGACACATCCTCAATAATTCCTTCTAGCATAATTAGCGACCTATCTTCTAAGTGTAAAGTGATTATGGTAGGTCTAAGAACCCCAATCTTAGTTTCTTGAACAAATAAGATGGCATCAAATTTATACTAGTCCTTAAATCACACAGGGCTCTACCAACTTCTTATTTTCCAAGAGACAAAGGAATTGTGAAACTCCCAGGATCCTTCAACTTAGGAGGAAGTTTACTTTAAACTCTGGCACTACACTCTTCAGTAAGTGCAACTATTTTGAAATCTACATGTCTTCGTTGATTTGCCACAATATCTCTGAGATACCTCGCATACTTAGGCACTTCTTGAAAAATTTCCACCAAAGGCAAATTCACACTCACTTGGCTCAACATATCTAGGAATCTCTTGTACGTAGCATCATCTTTTTGCCTCTGCAGTCTTTGTGGAATTGGAGGTGGTGGCCTTGTTTCAATTACATGCTCGGGTCCTTTATCATCTTTCTCATTCCCCTCAACTAGCTTGGCAACTAATTCTCCCCCAGGATGAGTTGTATTCTTCTTTGTTTTTGGAGCTTCTTCTAGTATTCTTCCATTTCTCAAGGTAATTGCATTGACTCGAGCCTTAGGATTGGCCTCGGTATAACTAGGAAGAGCTCCTATTGGTTTGGTATTTTTGGAATTGGCAAGTTGCCCCAATTGACGTTCCAAGTTTCTCATTGTTTTTGCTTAGGCCTGGTGATGAGCCATTATTTTCTGATTGAAAGCAAGTTGGTCGTTCATCATTCTCTTCATAATCTCCTCAAAGCTATCTGATTGTTTAGCATGAGGTGGTCTATATTGTTGTTGAGGTGCTTGAGGCTGATACTGATTATGATTGCCTTGATTTCCACCCCAAGAGAAATTTGGGTGGTTCCTCCAGTTGGGATTTTACGTGTCCCCATACTAATTTGTTTGGCCTTGATTTACATTACCCACAAAATATACAGACTCTGAATTTGCTGGGCATAGATTGCTCATGTAACCCTCTCCACAAACTTCACAAAATACCTGAATCTGTTGAACTGGCTGCACTGGCTCCTCCTGTTGTTTGTTAGTGATCAGGTTTATCTGATTGACTTGGTTAGTCAGTGTAGAGATCTGAGCTGATAATGGTGACACAACATCTAGTTCAAGAACCCCTGATTGCTTTTGAACCACATTCCTTCCTATCTCACCTTGCTAGTCTGGATTGCTTTTGGAGAATTTATTCAATAATGCAAATATTTCATCATAATTCTTCTCCAATACCTGACCTCCAGCTGCTGCATCTACCACAATTTTTGTTTGGGGATGGAGCCCCTCAATGAGAGTGTGAACTAATACTTTGTTTGTCTGATTGTGATAAGGACAGTCTCTGAGTAGCCCCTTGAACCTTTCCCATGCTGAATATAAACATTTGCCTGCTTTCTGTTTAAAGAACCTTGCCAGAAATTTCCTCCCCAAATCGCTCCATGTTGTAATGGAATTAGCTGGTTCTGTCTTTAACCATCGCTTTGCTTCTCCCAGCAGAGAGAATGGGAAAAGCGTGAGCCTCACATAATCTGGCGTGACCCCGTTAGTGATATAAGTATCACTAATCTCCAAGAAGTTCAGAATGTGTTGATGAGGATCCTCGTGTGGAAGACCCATAAACTGCCTGTTTGCATGCACTAGCTGGATCATTCAATTCGATGTTCCTGAGATTAGAGCAAAAATCACGTGACATTAGACTCAATTAAATAAACAATTAAAGAAAAAACTAGAAAGTAGTATATATTCAAGTTCTCGGCAACGGCGCCGAAAACTTGTTGGTCCCAAATGCACACGCAAGTACACGTGGTCATAGAAAGTAATATAATGTTAAATCGAAGGTCTAACCCACAAGGACTTGCGTAAAGTACTTGCTGAATCACTCTAATTGTTATTTAATCGAGCCAAAATAAAATCCAGGAATGCAACTAATTTATACCACGATTCTATGAAATAACTAATTATCAAGTGACAAGAATATTGTCGAGTGTATTCAGTAGAGAAAAATATTCCAGGTTGTGATCAATTCACCACTCACATTGCATTCTAATTAACTCTCCCTTTCATATAATTCACTCTGGTTGCTAATTAATCGATAATTACTCTCATAGCCTTCTCCCGAAGCTCTACTCGCCTATTCTCAATAAATTAACGCATGTATTCCTATGAAATTAATCTATTAGAACGCACTAAAATTATGATGTTTAATTAAGCACGGTGACTATGTATATTCCTATCCTAACCACAAATACGCTCCCCTGAAGGGTTAAGATCACGCTCTCTTCAATTCTTCTCTAATCTATATACTGCTTTCCCAAGCATAACATAGATAGTATATAGAACCAAATTGCTGGCCAGACAATTAAGAAATTAAACACAAAATTGAAGAAACAACCATATATAGAGTGAACTATAATAAAGGTTAATTTAATGTCGAATAACACTATTCATGGCTAAATCACAACCCCAGAACAATGGGTATTTACCCACTCATTCTATAGTCAAACAATTGCATAATTGTTACATAAACTGAAAATACTAGAATAAGATGAAGAAAACTGAGAAATCCTTCGCTTCCTAATGATTCCGTGTGTATATCCTCTTCAAAGTGGCATGAATCCCTTAAAAAATAAGCTTAGACTTGCTTTTATACGTGTTGGGTAGGGTTGGGGCCGAAATAACCGTGTCCCGGGCAAAATAGGTCAAAAAACACGTCACCGGCGCCCTGGCTAGCGCCGGGCACCCACCAGGGCACTCCTCCATTTTTATGCACTGCCTCCAGCGCCACAGTTAGGGCTGGGCGCTGCATGTGGCGCTCAAAATTGCCAACCTACCCGGTTTTTGTGTTTTCGTCCGTTTTGGCTCAAATTTCGCGCGTTTCGCCCCCGATTGATCCCCAATCATTCCTAAACATAAAATCACTTCAAATTAATATAAATTATCACTTTTAACATATAAACTCACGAAATAAAAGTAAAACACGCGGCAATATACAGAAATATATACACTTTAAGCTAAACATCATCTAGTCAAAAAATAATCCCTCCACCATTTCTTGGCGGAACCAGTCATCTGAAAGGCAGCAATGCCAACCCCATTGGTCTTCAAAATACCCATTTTACGAAGAACCTCATGATAGCTATCCTGATATTCCTAAGGATCATCTGAAGTAGCACCACTGAAGTGAAAAGAGAAAAGCTTAATGAAATTGTCCAATATCCACAAAGCATCAGTGGACATAGCTGCCCCATCAACGGACGACGCTGGAGCAACTAGCTCAATTACCCCAACGGGATTGGTTGCTGGGGTCTGAACCTGAGGAGTAGTCTGACTAGGAGTGTGGGTAGCAGGAGTTTGGACTCCTCTTCCAGCCTGAGATGCGACTGCCGCAAAAGGGAGTGCGCCAGTCTAGGATACACTCTCCATAAGGCCCACTAATCGGACCAAAGCATCCTGAAGTACCGGGGTAGCAATAAACCCCTCTGGAACCTGAGCTGGTGCAGCTGCACCGATCGGAGCTGGTGGCCCCTCCCCCATCAATATTATTCTGGGGCACCGCATCTGGGGCTGCAGTATGAGCAACGGGCTGAGTCCTGCCCCTGCCTCAGCCTCTGACATGGCCTCTGCCCCTAATAAGTACCACTGCTGCTAGAAGACTGAATTGTTGGTTAGCGGAAGAAGCAGCACGTGTTCTCGCCATCTGCGAGAGAGTAGAAGAGTTCAATCAGTATTTGAGATACCAAGAATCGCACGACAGAGTAGAAATAAAAACTGATTTAGTTCCTAACCTCATAGCCTCTGAGAGATAAATACAGACGTCTTTGTACCGACCCCTCAAACTCTATCAATCTTGTTCGTGAATTGTGAGACCTATGCAACCTAGTGCTCTGATACCAACTTGTCACGACCCAAATTCCCAACCCACGGGATCGTGATAGCGCCTAACACAATACTTTCTAGGCAAGCTAGTGTTAGAAATTAATTAACCATTTTTTTTTAAAGTCTATTTAACTGCAACAGAACACTTCAGAAATAAACTAACTTTATTAATTCAAATGCATAAATTCACGGATAAAATAATAAACGAATAAATGAGCCGAACCATGAACTAATTATATATAACTATAAGACTACCCAGAGTTTGGTGTCACAATTCACAAACTACAAAGAATACTACAATTAAAGGGTTGAAATAATGTATCTCTGTCACTAACCTCGATGAAGTAGTGACGAGGTTACGACGGGGCATTAACTACATAACATGTGAAATATATATATATATATATATATATATATATATATATAATAAACTCCATATTTTATGCAACTCGGATAACTCTTTTCAAATATGAACTCTAATCAATTCTTCAAAATTTTCCAACTTTCAATTTAAATTACAATAAAAATCAGAGAATGGAAACCTGTTAAATAAAATCGGATTTCTCTAAATCCTTATTTTAGAAAATCAGTAAAACATAAAAATTCACCTTTATCGCTTCTTGTTGCGGTGCGCAACCCGCTCCCACCTGTCCACCCTTATTTCTCCTCCCTATATATATATCACATTTATTTATCCTGTTGCGGCGTGCAACACGTTCCCACCAGACATATCATATCAGTTTATTCATAAAAACTTTCACAATTCAGGCCAAACCTTTCACGATGTTTTTATATCAACAATTGTAAACAAAACCTTTAAAAGTCATAAAACTTCATCAATTATCATTTCATAACGAAGCCAATCGGAATTTATATACATATCTTAACACTGGAAACCAACTCAATCCTTATGTAACACAACAAAACAAAAAGAACAGCCAACAATTCCAAAATACTTGAAGCAATACTTAACAACAAAAAGCAAATAATTGGAAACCGGGGAAGGGATCATGTTTAACAAAAAATTTGGTGGTGCATAGATACTGGTCACCTCACCTATACACCACACAGATGGGAATTCACATAGCATTTAAGTGGGGATTCCTATTCCCTCATGTCAAGGTTAAACCAAGCACTTACCTCAATTTCGCAGGCCACTCACTGCTCAATTACCGCTTTTCTTTTCAAATTTTGCTCTAACCCGCTCGAATCTAATCATAATTACCTCTATATTAATTAAGGCTAAAGGAAGTAACTTTACTAAAAAATTTTGATTTTCCTAAATTTTGTCAAAAAAAGTTTAAACCCGACCTGGGCCTGCTTGGTCCAAACTCGAGGTTCGGACCAAATTTCGTTTACCCATTCACCCCCGAGCCCAAAGATGCAATTTGTTTCGAAATCCGACCTAAATTTGAGGTCAAAATCCCATTTTTATAAAATTCCCTAATTCTAGCCAAACCCTCAATTTCTACCATGAAAATTCTTGATTTTGGATTGATAAGTAATGAAAAACATTGGGTGATTTAAAGAAAAGAGTTAATGAACACTTACCTATGGTTTTAGAAGAAAAAGACTTGAGAAAATTGCCCTAGGTCTTCTACCTTTGTGAAAAATAAGAATAAAAAGGCTGGAGATCTAATTAATATGAACTTACTGCCCGACCCTCGCACCTGCGGTGCTTGCTTGCGTAAGTGCGGAAGTTCTTCCGCTTCTGCGAAAAAGGGAAATGGCCACTGGGGCCGCATCAGCGCTCCCGCTCTTGCGATGGGGAGTCCGCATCCGCAAAAAAAGGAACATTGGCCAGGGCGGCACCTGCGGGAAGGAACTCGCATCTGCAGCCAAAGGCTCGCAGGTGCAGGCACACCAGAACTGATTCACCAGCGGATTTTTCAAGTTTAAAAACATATCGAAGCCTACCTGAAATTCACCCGAGCCCTCGGGGCTCTAAACCAAACATGCACGCAAGTCTAAAAACATCATACGGACTTGCTCGTGCGATCAAATCTTGGAAATAACATTTAAAACCATGGATTTAACCTCAAAGCTAATCATTTTTCTCAAGAACACTCAACTTTCACAATTTCTCAACCGGACGTATGAATCACGTCAAATCAACTCTAATTCTCACCAAATTTCACAAATAGTACTCAAATACTATAACAAATATGTACCGGGCTCCAGAATCAAAATACGGGCCCGATACTAATGGTTCCAAATAATAATTCATTTCTTCATTCCATAAAAATCCAGCAAAACAATTTTCTTTAAAAATTGGCTTCTAAAGTTAGGGACCTCGGAATTCAATTTTGGGCATACGCCCAAGTCCCATATTTTACCGACCTCCCGGGATCATCGTAACTCATATTCGGGTCCGTTATACTAAAAATGTTGAACAAAGTCAATTAAAACCAAGTTTTAAATTCCAAAATTACTATTTCACATATTTTCACATAAAAGCTTTCTGGTTTCATGCACGGACTGTGCACGTAAATCGAGGTAATTACAATTAATATTTTTAAGGCTAATGAGCCTGGAATGGAGTCTTAATTTATAATATGACCCTTTGGGTCATCACACACGGACAACTGATGGTCGCCTCTCCTGGATTCCTCGGCTCTAACTGTCTCGCCACCGACATCCACCCTCCTCCTCTTGAGCGGAACCCAAGTCCTCCTCTCTTGGTGGAAACTCATCTACCAAATGTAGCACAAGAGGAACCGGAGTCTCTGCTGTTGGGGCCGCCGACGGTCGACTAGTTCTATGCAATGCCGGGGGCTGAGAAGAAGTGTCCGTCTGAGCAGACTTGTCCGCAGCCGCAACAAGTGAAGATCCCGTCGTAGCACTCGGTTTACGAAATGTGGGAGTATCTGTCCACCTCCTCGCAACTGTCCAACCTAATGATGAAAGCAGAGTTTAGTGAACCCCACAATACAAAAAAATGACGACCCGAAGACCGAAGCAACAAAAATTCAAGCAAACGACTCCCCGGCGTGGAGGGCTTGGACCTCAAATTCTTGTGGAAAGCCAACAATTCACGGATCCCCACCGTATGGGGAAAGACCTGACATACCCAGTCATGAATGTCCGCAACCAACAGAGGAGGTTCTTTCTCGACTGAACAAAGAAAAAAATGCAATGATTAAGCTACTACTGAAATAAACGAAATAAACATTAAGCGGAGGTACTTACAGGCATAGTTCCATGATTCAGGAAATCCATTAAGATATGTCACTACATCATCGGTCTTGACGTAGAAAAAGTTGAACCAGAACCGACGATTGGCCTTATTATCCATCTTCACTACAAAACCCTTACTTCCACGGTAACGAAGGTGTAACATTGTCCCGATATGGAAACTTGGCGCGAAGAAGTGCATCAGATGGCAAATAGAAATTTTATGGCTGGCCAATTCCGCGTACTTCTTCAACATAAGGATGAACTTGAAGATGTAAGGGGAGAGATAGGTTGGGCAGACGCCGTAATAGCGGCATAATTCCTTTGCCAATGGGGGAAGGGGAAAAGAATAGCCCATGTAGAATGGATACGTGTAGAATACGCAATATCCAGGGCGGTGAATCAGTACCACGTCGCGGCCGGCCGGGACCAGGTTAATGTGGGCCGGGATTTTGAACTTGGCCCTAAATTAAGCAAGGACAACAACGTAAATTTCAGATTCTATAGGCTCAGGATCGTCCGATGGCCGTTTTGAGAAGTCCGACCTTGATTTGTCACTACGAGGAATTATATAATCTACAATGGGGAAGCTTTCATCTTCTACAACAATGGCAGCCCCATCGCCATGAGGGGGAATTCTCAGTGACAGTGGAATCGGGTAAGAGGTCCCTCCAGAACTGGAAGATGAATTAACGATCTTTGGTTGTTTATAAGCGCAGAAAGTACAAACGCAGAGGAGGTAAGAGTACCAGAAATCACTAAAACTAGAGAAAACAGGGATGTTAAGGTGGAAACAACGGAAGCAAAAAAACAGGAAGAAGAAGAATACCTGAAAACACAAAGGATCAAATAAATGGTTTCCAATCCCTATTTATAAAAAACTCAGGCACCCTAATCGAGAAAACCAATCGTTTATGCACAAGTATCGAAATGACAGAGGGGCAGGAAGCGATGTGACGCATTAGGAAAATGCGTAATAATGATGCATGATGTCATGACGTCATTCTGAACCAACGTGACGATAAGTTATGGCTAACAAAGCTCCATGTTATCACCTCGACCGTGGTCGTTACTACTTGACCTGTACACCTGAATTTCTCAATTGCGACTAGCGAAGTTGTTGTTGTTGTTAAAGTCCACTCACCAATGTCGTCCGAGAGACGACCTCGATAAGATGAGGGACTAACTGTATGGGTCAAAATCTGACTAAGGAAAATTCAGCGCGAAAAGCTGTTATCAGAAGTAATTTGGCTGAGGTTGGCCAGTGATTAATGGAACTTACCGCCTAGCAGTCAATTACAGCCGAGCTCAAGTGTCACAAGAAACAGTAACGGCTAATTTTGTAATAGGATCTTTAGCGAGAATATTGAATATTCTCTGTACTTGTACTTTTAGGGTTTTTTAGGGGTATGTCTCATATAAATAGAAAGAAAGATAAGGTGAAAAGAGGGAGATTCTTTGAAAAGATTTCTCTTGAAAAGCAGACTCTCGAGATAATACAAAGATCACATTTTTAAAGAGATTCATCTTTTTGGATTATTCTATATCATTCCCATCAGATCCGAGAAAGCCTTAAATATTCTCATAGTTACTTGTCATTCATCATTGTCAGAAAGATGGATCATCCATCTCATTCAATATTGGGTGAATCATTCTATTTATTTACATTTAGTGTCATTTATTACTATTTAATGCTTGATATCTCCATCACATTATTGAACTTGAAACATTAAATGCACGTTGCATTAAATCTGTCCCGACACTGTTCTACATCATCCACGAAGATTGATTATAGATTTGAAGTTATTATCTTTAATTAGGTTTAACCTCTCAAATATTAAATTAATTAGTTAAACCAAAGATTCACATTTTTAGGTCAAACAATAACTAAATGGGAGGAGAACACAAAGAAATGAAAAAAAAACAGTCCAAATATAAAATCCACAAAATACACACACCCAAAAATTATAAATATGGCGCATGCTGGCCACTGTTTGATCGTTTTTTAATGTTTGGCTGTAATTTCAAATGTAGTTAATATTAATTATTCATATACCTTTTATCCTTATGTTTTTCGTTTGAATGTTTGAAGAACTACTGACTTCTTTGTTGAAAAGAGCTCTAAGCGAGGAAAGAATGTATCTTTAAATATGAGCTATCTGTTACTCTTTTGTAATCCCTAATGTATGCATATGATTCTACTTTTTCTTTTCTTTTTTATTCTTATCTATTCCTTTGAATTCTTTAGAAAATTTAATTCTGGTTCATATCTTATTCTAATCGTAATCTAAATATAGAAGATGACTTTATTTAACATTCCGCAAGGGTCAAATTTAATTATGCAAAACGGTATAAATTTAGCATTAGAAGCTCAACACTAATGCCATTTGATTCCAACTAATAACCAAAGGTATATAAGTACGATTTCGCATAATTCAAGGACAACGATTGATTCTTTTCTCTTTAACATTTGATTTTCTTCAAATCTTTACCACAGATAAAAGTTTTGTTGCATAAAATTGTCGTACATTGTCGTACATCGTGCTTTATTGGGATTTATTTGAAAAACAGGACGCGAGCTTATAATATAAGTTTCAGTCCCTTAACTAATGCACAAATCTTTCTTTCTCTTTTGGTAATCACATCTAATTATGAACGTACAGTTTTCTGTGAGTCATGCAAAATTCTCAAATAAAACCAGATCTACAACTCAAATATCAGCTAATCATACAGCATCAACATCAACATCTCCTTTCAGCAAATATTCAGAGACCTAAATTAACTATCAAATATACTTGCAAAGTTTAGATACATATATTTACGTCGGAAATATAGAGCCGTAAAAGACTATAATAAAAAAAATCAACATATCTATAAAAGCACGTAAAGAGAATTCCAAAAAGACAGGAGATCTAAGAAATCATATAAAAGAAACCCAATATGCAACTGATTCAGCAAACGGAGAAAAAGGAGAGAGAAATTATTGGAAGCCATAGGAATGGATGGCATTGTAAAGATTTCAATTATATGATTCTAACATAAATATGATATCTTAGCACTCCACCCACTCTAAAAGCTCCCTTAAACACCCCTTCATCCGACTCGTTTATTTTCCCTCTAATAATAGGCTACTGAGCTATCTATATATACTAGTGAGAAATGGCACGTGCTGAACCCGGGCTCAAACCTATTAAGTTAGCAATTTGTAGTGATTTGTTTTTTATAGTGTACTATTAGCTTAATGAAGAGATCTTGTGAGAAATTCAAACTATGTTACCAAAGCGCAAGATACAAACACAAACACATAATCGTCCAACTAAACTACTTTAGTAGAAAGATCTATTGAATCATTAATAGTACCTTTTGCCAATCATCTATAAGAACCAAGAATATTCGTTGCAAAAGAATGAACTCTTTTCATGGTCATGGCAGAGAACAAATAGAGAAGCATGGCACCAACACTCAAACCAGTGAAGTCCTAGGAAGTACATTCTCCAAAAAAATTTAAAATTTTGCAGTGGGAACATATATCATAATTGTATTTGACCTTCGTTTACTGAGATGGTTACAAGCCAGACTTACAGTGATAGATGAACATAAGAACAACGAAATCCTTGTGGATTAGCATAAATTTTACAATACTAAAATGTTTGTTCGTAAAAGTTTTGATCTTTAAACAGTTAAAATAATATGGAATAGAGAGGAACAAAACAGAGAACTTGATGTTCCAAGTTGAATCTATACCTTCCTTTCTTTGCTCATCCAAAATTTGAGTTGGCTTCCAAGAATTTGCACACAAGATGAAGAAACCAAGAAAATATTTGGAGCAACTTGTAAATTTATCTATACATTTATTTTTCTGGTCTACCCAACAGAACCAAAAAATAAATAATTGTGTTCTCCGATTTTGTAAAGTAATTTTGCATCTTCTTTTCATCTCTATACTCATAAAAATAGGTCAACTCAAAACATATAATAAGGGTATGTCTAAGAAATTACTAACACCAGTATAAACATTTCAATAGTAAAGGAGTTTAAGACAATAGATATTATACTTGTAAAAGATTATGTGTACCTCGAGTTTTCTGCAGCTAGACTTGATTCATGCATACCAAAAGTATAATGCTGGTCTGAATTCATTTCCCATAGAGCTAGCAAATCCTCTCCTGGCCGAGTACCGCAACAGTATTAATCTTCTTCTATTTTGATATCTATTTGTGTACGTCAAAGAGCTCAATCACCAATCAGTATCTATTTTCGTTATGATCCGGCATTAAAGGAATATGATTCTTTTTCCCTTTTATTTATATGATCTAAATGGATCCATATCTTTTCTTAGACTTAAAACAACCAACCAAAAAAATCTTACTACTACTTTTTTTGAGGCACTTCAGTCCCATAGTCAATTGTACTAATAAAATATTATAGCTAAAATAATGATCATCTTAAGAATATTACAATATTATTTTCTAAGTTAATATTATTGTAGTACATGTAAACATATATAAAAATCAAATTAACTGGAGTACAGTCAAATTAGAAGTATAATTACGTGTCCATAAAATCTCTAACACTATAAGAAAAAAAATATGTATGATTTCAAGTGAAATACCAAATGAATATAATCTAAACTTACATCCCAATTTCAGAGATACTTGTCATAGATTAGTATAATGTCTGAGTATCACCCTCGTATACACTTTAATACCAGGCTTTTGCCTATGGCCAGGTTTAAATATGTGACATGTACCTAATTCTCGCATAAGAAAATTCGTATTCTCCAAAGACGCGCATCTATGAAAAGATACTACCAATCCATGTACTATTTTGATTTGGAATCTCCAAAAAGTTCAGTCAGCACGACCCAAAAAAATAAAGCAGACAAAAGGCAACCTAGTGCACGAAGCATTCTGCATTGATGCAGTGTCAAGGGAAGAATCGTGCGGGTTGTGATGTAAGCAACATGCCCAAATAAAGCATTAGTGGCTGATTCCACTAAGAGGAAGAAAAAAAGAGACATAAAATATCAAAACTTCCAGTGTAACGGCGATGAACCTAACAATAATAGAATATATTGGATCTCTTTCTCTTTTTTCTTACTTCAGCAAGGGGACACCAGCTTCTTGAGAAATTAATTGGTTTACGTCTTTTTACTGCGCTTTTAAAGTGGTATAGTATCAGTAGGTGGAATCGAGCGGATCCCTGTAAGAAGGGTTAGAAGAAGGAGTGGTTGTAGTTGATGTCTTTTGATGGCAATGAACTCTAACAATTCTTCTTCTACTTGTGATCACCTCCTCATTGTTAAGACCAAGATTATCTCTAAATAATCCATTTATGCAGTCCTTCTCTTTGACGGCTGAGGAGAATTTGCGTGCTCCATTTGGAAAAAGAAGAAATATACTTTTAAAGTTCTCAAAACAATTTTAATTTTTGCAGGAAGTGCTCCAAAGAAGTCAGTGAGACAACAAAAATAGTAAAAATATTAACATTTGTTGAGAGAGAAAGCAAGCAAACAACATTGAGGAAGTGTCAACAGATTGATTCAAACACACGAAATGCACAACAAATAAAAATAATTTAAAAACACCACAATAAACTTTGCAACATATAATGCAAATATGAATAATCCATTCAAGCGAAGCATTTATGGGTTTAGTCAAGACTATTACAAACACGTCCTTTTGAGAACATTGGATTTATTAGGAACGATACAGAAAATACTATTACAAATACAATCAACTAGGTAAAGAAGCCACCACCAAAAGATGTGGTGCAGTAGATGAGACTGCTCCTCCCTTAACCAGAGGTCTCAGGTTCGAGCCCTGAGTATGGAAAATTCTTTGGTTGGGAGCACTTCCCCCCGAATGGGTCCCTACGCGGCGCGAATCCGGATATAGTCGGGCTCCAATACAAGTACCGGATTACCGGGTGGGAAACTAAAAAAAAGGTAAAGAAGCCTGCAACTTGCTTGCCAACCACGTGTTGTTACTAAAATCAGGACTTTCCAAATTGTAGGGTTCAAGTCCCTCTACCTTCAAAAAGAATATGTCGTTTACGAAATATTTATTCACTGCGCTTTTCTAGCGAAGGCGTTCACCTTTCTAAGTCAATTATTAATGGTGACTCACCAGGCACGCTGTAGGTTTGCACGTCGCTGTACGTAAGTGATTTTCCCAAGCATCCTACTATACTCTATTTGTTCACCTGTGTTAATTGGGATCTCAATTCAGTGGGAGGATCATCCTCCCAGTTTATAAGTTTTTTTCCATAAAGTTTCCCATCTTGTTGACTAAGACAAGAATCACGATAATGAATAAAGCCGAGGAAAAATCCACTCTAGAAGCTAATAATCATTTATCTAAAGAAAATGATGCAGTTAGGAGAGTCGTGTAGTTCATTTCGAAATGAAATGGAATTTAGTCATCCGCTTAAACCTCCAACAAAAAGTTGGTCTCATCATCAGCTCTTTTAGAGCGGACTCCTATACGTTCTCCCATTTTATAATATCTGTCTGCATCATCTTCTTTTCATCTTTATACTTGTGCAGTCCACCTCAAAAAAACATAGCATAACGATCTGTCTAAGAAATCACTTAGAGTGATAAATATAAATATTTCAATAACAAAAATAATTGAAATTTTCTACTAAAAACAGAACTATATAGGGGAGGCACTCGTATAAGATCATGCAAACCTATAAGATTTTGCAGCTAGACTTGACCACCTCCCAAAAATATAGTGCTGGTCTGAATTCATGTAACGACTCGACCGGTCGTTCCGTGAGATTTGCCTCGTTTTTCCTTTTTTTGTTTTGTCATGTATTGCTTAACCTAATTATATTTTGTTGGATCGGTTGGTTCGGGTTCGGAGTGGTCGTGATGAGAAATGAGATACTTAGTCTCTTAAGTTGTCCTTATGGTTGGAAAAGTCAACCGGAAGTGGACCATTAGGTAAATGACCTCAGAATGCAGATTTCAGGACTCAAATAGCTTCTTTAGGTGATAGGACTTAGGAGTGTGTTCGGAATGTAGTTTAGAGGTCCGAAATAGAATTAAACTTGAATTGGCGAAATTGAGTTTTTGGCAATTTCCGGTCGGTAGTGGAAAATTAGCTATCGAGGTCGGAATGGAATTCTGAAAGTTGGAATAGGTTTGTAGCGTCATTTTGGATGTGTGTGCAAATTTTCAGGTCATTGGGACGAGTTTTGGGTAGTTTCGGCATCGTTGGTGATTTTTGGAAAGTTTGAAAATCCTTAGGCTTGAATCATGGGTTGATTTGATGTTTCGGTATCAATTTGGGTGTTCCGAGGATTCGGTTAAGTTTGGGTGATCATTTATGACTTGTTGGTACCATTAGTTGAGGCCCGAGGGCCTCAGGGTGAGTTCGGATGCTCAACGAAGGAGTTTTTGGCCTTAGAGGTTTGGTGGTTTGATCTGTTCTGATATTTTTGCAAATGCGGAGGGGTGGCCACAGGTACGGTCAGCGCATGGGCGAATTGGGCATTGCAGGTGCGGTAGGTGAGTCGTAGGTGCGGAGTTGGGCCTTTAAGATTTTTTTTTTCAGGTACGCACCTGGGACCGTAGGTGTGAGTCTGCAGGTGCTATAAAAAGGCTGCAGATGCGGTCATTACTAGGCATAACATATAAATAAAAGCCTTAGCGAATTTTGGTCATTTTCCCACCATTTTGATACGGGTTTGAAGCTTTTTTGAGGGTTTTGAAGAGGAAATTCGAGGGTTCTTCGTGGAGGTAAGACCTTTGGACTTCAAATTCGTTTATATGTGATTATTTGACTGATTAGGGGTGAAATTTATGGAAATTTGTGACTAAAAATTGGGGATTAGGGCTTGTAAATTGGAGACAATTAATTGGGGATTTGAAGGGTCATTTGAGGTCCGATTTTGATGTTCTTAGTATGTATAGAATCGTGGGAGGCTGAGGATTCTATGATGTGATTTTTATCGAATTCTGAGACGTAGGCCCGGGGGTCGAGTTTGGCCAATTTCAGGATTTTTGGTTGAATTTGATAATTTTCTAGTGGGCTTCATTCTTTTGTATATATTAGTCATATAATCTTACTTTTGGTAGATTTCGAGCAATCGGAGGCCGAGTCTATAGGCAAACGCATTGAGGGTTAGGATTTTAGCTGGTTTTGAGGTAAGTAACGTTTTCAAACTTAGTTCTGAGGGTTCAAAACCCCGAAGTATATGCTATATGATTATAATTTAGGTGACGCAC
Source organism: Nicotiana paniculata (assembly GCA_005239505.1). Classification (NCBI taxonomy): domain Eukaryota; kingdom Viridiplantae; phylum Streptophyta; class Magnoliopsida; order Solanales; family Solanaceae; genus Nicotiana; species Nicotiana paniculata. The sequence goes on along the minus strand of ML326768.1, from coordinate 23,361 downwards.
ATGCGAAGTGACGGGCATGCAGGCGTACACCGAGTGATTTGTGGCTTGGCTCATCCCATGGCACCGTATAATAGTTATTTCAGATTGATATCCTCACTTCTATTGATATGGTTAATGTGAACATGCTAGAAATCATACTAAGTCAAATGTTAGGGCTTCACGCCGAAAATGCTGAGACCCGAGTGGTCGTATATTACTGTCTCCGTATGTGTTTATTTTATTTTGTATACTTAGTCTTGTCATAGCATATCATTTCATGCCTGCGTCTCGGTAATTGTTGATTTTATATATTTATCATTGTTTTGGGCTAGTTCATGCATCTGTGAGCCCATGTGAGCGAGACTGTAGAGTAATGGCTGAGTGAGGCCGAGATCCTATTATTGAGCCAATTATGAGATCGGACTGCACACCACAACGATACTCAAATCATGCCTTCATTGGCCTAATATAGCGTTTGGGCCAATAGGAGCCCCTCCGGAGTCTTTACACGCCCAGTGAGCACATTGATATTGAGGGATGGATCTTCCCTGGGCATGGATCTCGTCCGAAGTTGATGATATATGAGGGATGGATCGTCCCTGGACATGGATCTTGTCCGAGTGTTGTGTTCCAAAGATGGAACTTCTCCATGGGGCTGGATTGGCCTTTTTACTCAGTACTAAGTGACAAAGGTCACCGATGTTGGTGTACTATCCTGGATGGATCTTCCCTAGACCCGAGAGCCATCTACACTACTAAGTGGACTTGGATGTGAGAGTTGTAAGAACTAGGTGCATTTCCACACTGTTGATACATTGACATGTAGAGTACTGAGATATACCTGGGTTACTTATCATTTCGTTCATATTCTGTTTTCATTGTCTGTTAAAACGGTGAACATGCCGAAATGTTTTTATTGTTTTCATTACAATTATTGAGGTTTAGTCTGTCACTACCTCTCAACTTATAGTTTGGGTTCGTTGCTTCTGAGTTGGTGTACTCACGTTACCCCCTGCACCTTGTGTGCAGATCCAGGTACAATGGGACCCGGTAGTGGTTGCTGAGCTGCGGTCAGAGTTCCTTGGGAGGCATCGAGGTAGTAGTTGGCGATCGCAACATCGATTATCTCCTTCTCTATCCACCTGCAATATTTACTTATTTCAGACAACATTGTGTCGGCTCTGTATTTTGATATTTTGATGTAGTAGCTCATGACTCGGTGACACTAAATCTGGGTTCAGGTTTTCTTTTATTTATGTTATTATTGATGTTAAACCCTTAAATGTTTTTATAAATACGAGACTCTTGTTGTAACTATAATGATTTTTCCTAAAATAACTTTTAGTGATGAAATGTGTGGTTTGTCTGATTGCACGACAGACGCCATCACGACTGGGTATTTTGAGTTATGACAAGTTTCTATTAGAGCTCTAGGTTAAATAGGTCTCGCCAGCCATGAGCAGTTTTACTAGAGTCTTAAGGATCGGTACGAAGACGTCTGTACTTATCTTCGAGAGACTACAGAACCCTTAGGAAAAATCTCATATTGTTGAACTCTGTCGTGCGAATCTGTTGATACTTGCAACTAAACATCTGTTGTTTTCATTCTCTCACAGATGGTGAGGACTCGCGCTACTGATCAGGGCGACCAAACACGAGGTCACGGTCGAGGCCGTGGAAGAGGGAGGGGTGCAGTACCTGTGGACCCTCCTATTGTTCAGGATCAGGTCCCCGCCGCAGATGTTCCACTGGGATCGGCTCAAGCACCAGCAGTGCCTATTGTGATTTCGAGTCTTCAAGAGACCCTAACTCAGAGTTTAATGGTGTGCACCAGTCTTGCACAGACAATTGCTATGTCTACTACTGCGGCTACTTCTCAGGCAGGGGAGGCACTAAGACTCCAGCTGCCCGGACACCTGAGCAGATTACCCAGGAGCTTCGGACACCGGGGGCAGTTCCAGCCCAACTAATTGCCCCATCCCAGGATTTTGGGGTCCCAGCTTTGGCAGATGACGAGAAGCGCAGGTTCGAGAGATTTTGTAAACTTCAGCCTCCGACTTTCAGTGGTACTAAGGTAGAGGATGCCCAGGGCTTCTTAGACAAGTGTCAGTGGATTCTTCGCACAACAGGGATATTAGAGGCCAGTGGGGTCCCATTTACTACCTTCCAGTTCTCAAGAGTTGAACTGGCTTGGTGGGAGGCCTATGAGAGGCGTAGATCTGGTTATGCAGCGCCCTTTACCTGTCATCAGTTATTCATTCTTTTCATGGAGAAGTATGTACTCCAGTCCCGCGGGGAGGAGCTGCGCAGGGAGTTTGAGCAGTTGCGTCAGGGGGACATGATCGTGACGAAGTATGAGATGAGGTTCTTCGAGTTGGCCCGTCATGCTATTTGGCTAGTTCACACGGACAAGGAGTGGATCAGAACGTTCATTGATGGCCTTACTTATCAACTTCAGATTTTTCTGACCAGGGAGAGGGTATCCGGTGCTTCTTTTGAGGAGGTGGTTGACATTGCTAGAGAGATTGAGTCAGTTGGCCGCAAGGAGCGAGTCGAGAGGAAGGACAAGAGGCCTCGAGGGTCTGGTAGTTTTGGTGGTGTTCCCTCCTCAGCCACTCCGCCCAGCCTACAATGGTGCATCATCGGGGCATAGCCTCCGCAACTCTCATCCGGTTTGTTCCTTATTCAGTGCTCTTCCAGCCCAGAGTTCATCTCGGCCACCATCAGTTCAGGGTTCTCGGCGCATGGTTCTTCTAGTGGTTATTCTGCTTTTAGGGATTCCTTTCAGTCCCCACCGTCATTTGCTGAGAGGGGTTACTTTGAATGTGGTGCTCCGGGTCATATCAAGAGGTTTTGTCCCCGTATTTCGGGTGGTTCATTCCAGCAGTGGAGCCAGCCTTCAGCTTCAGCACCAGTTACTTTACCACTCGCCTAGGCAGCTAGGGGTGGGGGCCAGTCAGCTAGAGGCCGCCCTAGAGGGGGAGGTCGATCAGGTGGAGGTCAGGCTCGATTTATGCACTTCCAGCCAGACCAGATGTTATGGCCTCAGATATAGTGATTACATGTATTGTTTCAGTATGTCACCAAGATGCTTCGGTCTTATTTGATCTAGGTTCCATGTATTTTATGTTTCATCTTACTTTGCTCATTTTCTGGATATGTCCCATGAGTCCATAGTTAAATCTGTTCATGTGTCGATCCCAATGGGCGATATTATAGTTGTGGATCATGTGTATCGGTCATGTATGGTATCTATTGGGGGTCTGGAGACCCAAGTGGATCTGTTATTACTTAGCATGGTTGACTTTGATGTGATATTGGGAATGGATTGGTTGTCTTTGTGTCATGATGTTCTAGATTGTCACGCTAATATCGTGACCTTAGCGATGCCAGGATTTCCGAGGGTTGAGTGGAGAGTTTCGGTTGAGTATGTACCTAGTAGGGTTATTTATTACCTGAAGGCTCAGCGTATGGTATGTCAGTGCTGAGACTCCCACCATTGATTGTGTTCCGGTGGTCCGTGATTTTCCAGATGTGTTTCCTGCTGACCTGCCAGGCATGTCACATAAAAGAGATATTGATTTTGGTATCAATTTTGCGCCAGGCACTCAGCCTATTTCTATTCCACCGTATCGTATGGCACCAGTGGAATTAAAGAAATTGAAAGAGCAGCTTCAGGAACTCCTAGATAAGGGGTTCATTTAGCCTAATGTGTAGCCTTGTGGTGCACCGGTGTTATTTGTAAAGAAGAAATATGGTTCCATGAGAATGTGTATTGTCTACAGGTAGTTGAACAAGGTTACAGTCAATAATAAGCATCCCTTGTATTGATGATTTATTTGACCAGCTTCAGGGAGCCAGAGTGTTCTCTAAAGATTCGGGATTCTAATATTCCCAAGACAGCTTTCAGGACTCGTTATGCTCACTATGAGTTTATAGTGATGTCTTTTAGGCTGGCCAATGCCCCAGCAACATACATGCATTTGATGAACAACGTGTTTCAGCCGTACTTTGATTCTTTTGTTATTGTGTTCATTGATGACAGCCTGGCATGTTCTCGTAGCCAGAAGAAGCACGCTTGGCATTTGAGAGTTGTGTTACAGAGATTGAGGGAGGAGAAGCTTTATACAAAGTTCTCCAAGTATGATTTCTGGCTTGGCTCAGTATCATTCTTGGGGCATGTGGTGTCCAGTGAAATTATTCAGGTTGATCCGAAGAAGATAAAGGTAGTGTAGAGTTGGCCAAGACTATCCTCAGCTACTGAGATTAGGAGCTTCCTTGGTTTGGCGGGATATTACCGTTGCTTTGTGGAGGGGTTTTCTTCTAGAAGACTTCTCCCTTGACCAAATTGACCGAGAAGGGTGCTCCATTCAGGTGGTCAGATGAGTGTGAGGAGAGCTTTGAGAAGCTCCAGACTGCATTCTGCTCAAGTATTAGTATTGCCATCAGTATCAGGTTTTTATACCGTATATTGTGATGCCTCGAGGATAGGCATTGGTTGTGTTTTGATGCAGGAGGGTAGGGTGATTGCCTGCACCTCACGCCAGTTAAAGACTCATGAGAAGAATTACCCAGTGCATGATCTCGAGCTAGAAGCCATTGTTCACGCCTTGAAGATTTGGCGTCATTATTTGTATGGGGTGCATTGTGAGGTTTTCACTGATCATCGTAGTCTCCAGCATATGTTTAAGCATCAGAGGAGATGGTTGGAGCTTCTCAAGGACTATGATATCACTGTTCTATACCATCCGGGGAAGGCAAATGTATCGGCCGATGCCTTGAGTCGCAGAGCAGAGAGTTTGGGGAGTCTAGCACATCTTCTAGTAGCAAAGATACCATTAGCACTTGATTTTCAGGCATTAGCAGGCCAATTGGTGAGATTAGCTCGTGTAGCTTCCATGTATTCTGTTTATGACCGGATCAGAGAGCGCCACTATGGTGACCCACACTTGATCGTTCTTCAGGAGAGAGTCCGACGAGGTGATGTAAGGGAGGTAGTTATTGGTGATGATGGGGTTGTGAGGATGCATGGTCGGATTTGTGTGCCCAATATGGATGGGCTTCGAGATCTGATTCTAGCAGAGGCCCATAGCTCACGGTATTCCATCCATCCGGGTGTCGCGAAGATGTATTAGGATCTGAGACAGCATTATTGGTGGAGGTGGATGAAGAACGATATTATTGAGTTTGTAGCTCGATGTCTCAACTGTCAGTAGGTCAAGTATGAGCATCAAAGGCCAGGTGGGTTGCATCAGAGGTTGGATATTCCGGAGTGGAAGTGGGAGCGGATCACCATGGACTTTGTAGTTGGGCTCCCACGGACTTCGAGGAGGTTCAATGCTATATGGGTCATTTTGGATCGGTTGACAAAGTCCCCGCACTTCATTCCTGTTGGTACTACTTATTCTTAAGAGGGGATAGCTGAGATTTATATCAGGGATATTGTCCGGTTACATGGTGTTCAAATTTCTATCATTTCTGACAGAGGTACTCAGTTCATATCTCAGTTTTGGAGGGCCGTGCAGAGAGAGTTGGGTAATCAGATCGAGTTGAGCACAACATTTCATCCTCAGACGAACGGGCAGTCAGAGCGCACTATTCAGATTCTGGAGGACATCTTGCGTGCTTGTGCCATTAACTTTGGGGGTTTATGGGACCAGTTCTGCCACTCACAGAGTTTGCATATAATAATAGCTATCAGTCGAGCATCCAGATGGCTCCGTACGAGACTTTATATGGGAGGAGGTGTAGATCTCCAGTCGGTTGGTTTGAGCCCGGTGAGGCCAGGCTATTAGACACAGATTTGGTACAAGATGCGTTGAATAATGTGAAGTTGATTCAGGAGCGGCTTCGCACGGTGGTGATGACGTCCAAATCCACTACTAAAAAGTAAATGGACATGGTCGCATGCAATATAAATTACCCAACTATGAGTCCGGTTCGTATCCCACAGAGAACAATATGTAGGAGATTAGGAATGTAAGAAAATTATCACTTATTGTGCAATGACAAACACTTAGAATTTGGTTTAGAAAATGTTTATAGCTAAATGCAAAAAAATTAACTAACCTAGAAAGCAAGTAAAATGAGCAATGGCTACAAGTATGGATGCATCGGGAATTACACTCAAGTAACGATCCAGTGTATTTCACGATTTTACAAATATGAAGGAGTTTATGTTAATTAGCCACGGATAACAATTCTCAATAGGCTTCTTCTGAAGACTAACAAGACATACTAATTAAATTATCCCTAAAACAAATAAGAGATTAATCACATCCGAATATGGATACAAGCAGTTCAATCCTATTCATAGGTAGAATCTATAAAGTGAGGGTTAAAGCCTCAAGTTTTTATTAATTAATCTTTCCCAACCACAAGTTATCTTTCCCTAAACTAATTCAGAGTTAATGGGAGAGTCCTAGGATTAGCTAATCCTTTTGGAAACATTAAAGAACAAGAATAACTAAAGAAACAATAACTCACTTCATAAATACATGAAAATCATTCAATACATAATCACAACAAGGTTTTTAATCCACACTTTAAACATGAATATTTCCATAAACAAGATTCAAGTGTCGGAAATAAATACTACACACTTAAAATTCAATACAAAGCAAGGAAATGAGAAAATGATCATAAATGGGTAAGAAATTCTCAACCACGAGCTTCAAATCTTCAAGACCCAAGTGTGTGTGCAAACCCTATGTTCCAAAACATGTTCTTTTAAGACAAAGACCTATTCTAAGATGTAATAATGTCAAAAGTATGAAAAGTTATCTGCTAGGTCGTGTATTTGTGGGTTTGGGGTCAAAACAGTGAAATTCCATAACTGCCCAGGCTTGTCCGCCAATTTCTTCATCGCGTTCGCGACACAAG
>ML326768.1:0-16384 GCA_005239505.1 Nicotiana paniculata | reverse complement strand
AATGTCAAAAGTAAGAAAAGTTATCTGCTAGGTCGTGTATTTGTGGGTTTGGGGTCAAAACAGTGAAATTCCATAACTGCCCAGGCTTGTCCGCCAATTTCTTCATCGCGTTCGCGACACAAGTGTCGCGTTCTTGACGGTAAATGTTCTTTAAGCTTCACATCCATGTTTACATCCATGCTTTCGCGATGTTATGCATTCTGATGATTCGCGTTCGCGTTGTTTCCTTCACGTTCGCGAAGGTATGGCTTTCTGAAGCTTTTGCGTTCACGTTTGACCTCCACGTTCGCAAAGGGTAAATCACTGGGCAGACTTCCATTTTCCTTTTTTCCTCCTTTTTTACTCGTTTTCACATGATTTATTCACCATCACCTCTAAATCACTTGACACCTGAAATATGCCAATAAACCTCAATAAATGCCTTAGTTTCTCAATAAAATCATACAAAATCCTAAGTATCAAGAGGAGATAAGTTGGTAAAATAACAACTTATCAAACCCCCAAACTTAAACTATTGTCCTCAAGCAATTCAACATCTAAGAACATCCTTCAATAAAATTACCAATCAAGCTCAATGGTATACCAAACATCATTTATAGTCAGAAGGGTACATTTAATCACAATCTAATGACTTCGGTTGGTACCAACAATTAAACCGAGGCGTATGAATCACCAACTTGTCACACATTTTATTTCAATTAAAGTTCTCAAGAACTACATTAATCAAAGTAGCAACCAAGTTATGACACTAAAGATTCAAAATTTGCCCCTCTATCACAATTGTCTTCCCTCGCTCATTCCTCCCAACTAACAATGGGATTAAATTCACAACTCAAATCTCATGTTCTATCACACTTTAAGAGAGAATCCCAAACTCATAAATTAAAATTCAAAAAATAAATGGGATGTGAAATGAAAAGAACAAACTCTCTCTCTCTCTCTCTCTCTCTCTCTCTCTCTCTCTCTCTTTTCTCTCTCTGTCTCAAATATATTCAAATGCAAAATAGTATTACCATAGACTTGCCCTTCATGTATTTCTCTACTAATGTAGACAAACTTGGTTCAAAATCAATTAGAACTTAAAAGGGTTCTATTTTAGGCTTTTGGTTAAGGTAGGGAACAATTTGGTAAGAGTGACTCAACACCTCCCCAAGCACTACAATTTTTCAACACTCAAAGTCCACTTCCTTCGAGAACTTTTTCACCCTTTCTTCTTATTTTTTTTATATCACCTAGTCTTCCATTTATTCACAATTCCTTATATATATATATATATTATAACACCTTTCACCTTTTAAGAACCTTCCACATCACGACTTTTCCAACCTTCACCCCCAAACTTAGGCTTTTAGCCTATGTTCATACTTCAAAATACTTAGGGAGGTATGGTGCTACAAGAAAATCAATAAGACGATAGCTTGTAACATGGTTGCCAAAGAAAAAGTTTAAAGGCTCAAAAATATTGGCTAGGGAAAATATGCACGGGACTGAAATTTTGGGCACAATAACGGTCCAAGGAAGGCCTAATATCATTTTTCAAACCATGTTAGTCTAGGATTTCGCCTTAAAGCACATTCCGGGCAAGTTCTAGATTACAAATGATGCAAAAGAACTTCATAATTAAAACTCACCACATGGCACATGTAAACTCAAGTGGAATACAAATCCAAAATCCAATTGAAACAAATGAATCTCAAGGAAGTCACATGTAGCCTAAGAAGCTATTTTGTGAATCAAAGAGCCAAAAATAGAATCTAAAAGTCACAACAAGGAACATAACTTGAATCATTTTTTTTTATTTTTAAGATCAAAAACTTCATATGCCAAAGTTTAAATTATATTGATACCAAACAAGTCACACGTTGGTTTATGGAAACAAGACTACACCCCCAAAACCAATTTATTCACAACTAGCCACTAAACTAACTAAAAAACTATTTACTTTCTAAGAAAAAATAAAAAGACTAATACCTTAAGAAAGTTGTCACGCCATCCATCATAGGGAAACATCACCCGGTTCAACCCAAATAAATTCCTTGGAAAAGAACCGCGGTAGAAAGAAAAACTAAGGAGCTTCATTAATACTACTATTAAAACTAAAAACAAAATAAAATCAAATAAAAACAAAAATAAAAGCCAACAAGAAAATGCTAATTCTACAAAATATTACTAATACACTACAAATGTGAACCAATCCACATAGTTCACAAAAAGAAAATGATAAAGTTGCACATAATGCTCCACAAACATCTATCATATTATATATGAGCCACCCCCAATCGTAGTCCCCAATGCAACTAATCAAAACAAGATAAAATGAAGGAGGTTCTCCCTGAAACTACATCACTCGGAGCTGGAGTTCGTGGGAAATTTGAGCTCCAAATCATCATCATCATCATCCTCAGAATCATGTGAACCACAGAATGAGCTCAGCTTGTGCATCATCTTGGACAAGAACTTTCTTTTCTGCTTCTCATGCTCCTTGAACTTCCTCTTCCTTTACTCAATCTTCCCTTGCTGGCGGCTCATATTTTCCAACCTGTTGTTCATGGACTCCATCTTGCTCATTATTGCTTTTTGCTCTTTGACCACGTCATACAGGGATTGTGGAGCAACATCGCTTGTAGATGTGCCAGCCCCAGGTGGACCAGTAAGAAGGAAAACTACAAGTTCCCCATTGTGTGCATCTACTCCATGTATCTGACCGGATAGGTGACGCATAGTGTAAGGGCCTGACTGGAGTGGTCCCATGGGGTCAAATGACCCTGGTGCAGGTGCAAAGGATGGGATCAGTGGTGGTCTAAAGGAACTGCCCAAATGAAGAAGATGTAACATCAATCCTCCTTTTTTCTTCTTGTCGCTGGGTCCCTTTTTCAGTAGAGGGTGGATCATCGGCTTTCTCGGACCTTTCTCAACATCTTTGGGCATTTTAACACCCTAGTATCATAACAAAACCGAGTAATCAAGGATGGGAAGAATAGGCTCTTTGACCTCCCATGGATGGCTTCCTCAATTTCTCGAACTATATGCTCCCCACATTCACAGGTAGTCCATCCATGATTGCAACAATGATCAGTGCCCTCTCTGGTGTAACATCAGTGTCATGTGTGGAATGCATGTCTCTTGCACATATAATGGAGAGACACGTCTTTTCCTCAGCAGTGAAGTCATGTGAATCAACTCCTTTGTGTTCCATCAACCACTTCGAGGTCACCCCATCATGCAATTTCTCCATCGACCATTGGGTTCCCCCTGCTTTTGCTCTGCTTCTGTAGCCCTCATTGAGGGCATTAGGAAGGCCATAAAGGTCATTGATTACCTCAGGGATAAAGTGGACCTGCACACCCCACACAGTAGTAACTATTGTTCCTTGAAAATCGGTCCTCAAGGCGTTTGAATAAAAATCCAACACTACTATGTGGTTGGAAAAATTTGGTCGATCGGCAAAACAAATCCACCTGCTCTCGACCACTCTTTTGTGTGTAACGACCTGACCAGTTTTTTTGAGCCCTAGCACGTCGTTCAGCGGTTTGAAGTCATGAATATCTCCATTTCAGGTATTATGACTCGTAGGCGTGGTCAGAGTTGAATTTCAGGAAGTTCGGGGTTAAATTGGAAAGAAAATTCTCATTTCAGAAGCCTTACATTGGAGAAATTGACTAGGATTAGAATTTTGAATAAACGACCTCCTAATCAGGATTTAAGGGTTCCTGCAGGTTCGTATGATGATTTCGGACTTGGACGTATGTTCGGATCGGGTTTTGGATAAACCGGGAGCATTTTGGTGTGTATTGTGGAAGTCAACATTTTTGAAGAAATTTTCTATGTTTGTCCTGAATCGCATTTCAGTGATATTGATGTCTGTTTAGGATTTCGAGCATGGTAATAGCTCCGTATGGTGATTCTGTAGTTGGGAGCGCCATTGGAAGTGAATTCGGATATCCGTAGGTCATTTTGAAGTCATTTGGCTAAAGATAGAAATTTGAAGGTTTTGAGAAATTCGATCGGAAATGGAAGTTTTGATATCAGGGTCGGAATGCGATTCCGGAAGTTGGAGCAGGTCCGTAATGTCGAATATGGCTTGTGTAAAAAATTTGGGGTCAATCAGACATGATTTGATAGGTTTCGACATCAGATGTGGAAGTTTCAAATTTCAAGTTCTTAAAGTTTGAATTTTAGTGCGATTCGTGGTTTCGATGTTGTTTGATGTGAATTGAGGCCTCGAGAAAGTCCGCATTATGTTTTGGAACAGGTTGGTGTAATTGGACAGGGTCCTGGGGGCCTCGGGTGGATTCCGGGTGGTTAACGGATCAAGTTTGGAGTTTGAAGAAGTGCTGAGATTGTTGTCATCTGGTGTGACCGCACCTGCAAGGATTTGGCCGCAGTTGTGGAGCCGCAGGTGCGGCTTTGGCGCCGCAGGTGCGAGATGTTGGTGGCTTGGCTGGGAGCGCATGTTCTATGTAATTTGGGCGCAGGTGCGAGTTTTGGCTGGAGCTGAGGAAGCCGCAGGTGTGTGAGTTTGGGTGCACCTGCGGGAGCGAAGGTGCGTAGATTGGATCGTATGTGAGAAAATAGACCTGGGCAGAATGTTCTAAAACCAAGATTCTTGGCTCATTTTCTCCCGTTTTTCTTTGGTTTGGACGACTTTGAGGAGCTTCAAGAGGGATTTTCATCCTGCATTACTAGGTAAGTAATTTCTTCATCTTTTTAAGTTAAATACAAGGTATATGCATGGATTTAAACATGAAAGATTGTGGAAAATTGGAAATTTTGAAGAGAACCTAAAAAAATTTATTTTGGATTTCTATCACGAATTTGAGCATGGAGTTTAGAGTAAATTGTATATTTGAGCTAGTAAGGCTATGGGTAGGATATATCTTTGAGAAATTTTGGAATCCGGGCACGTGGGCTCGAGGGCATTTTGGTCAATTCACTGAGCGGAGTTGGGAAATTATATAATTTGAATTGTTGCAAATATTAGAGTATATTTTCATTGGTTTATCGTTATTTGGTTAGTTTTTGGGGCGTTGTGCATCAATTGGAGTCGTCGGAAGGGCTTGGGAGCGGGTTGTTGAATTTTGGAGCGAGGTAAGTCTTATTTCTAACTTTGTGAAGGAGAATTGTCCCACTAGGTGAACTAATTAAATATGTGCTATTATATGCGGGGGCTACATACACACGAGGTGATAGGAGTCCGTGCGTAGCTACTATTATGCCGTGTCCAGGTAGTCTAGGACCCACCAGCATGCCTTACGTGTTGTACATGTGATCCTGCCAATAATATTAGACTCGTAATTCTATTGAATCGGCAATTTATTTCCAAAGAAGANTGGCAATTTATTTCCAAAGAAGACTAGAGTGTACCTTTCTTAATCATTTAGAAAGAGAATTGATTCCTCCGTGGATAATTGTATTCCCGATAAGGTTATATTATTGAATATTATTAAACATGGCAAATGAGTTTCAAAACAAAGATTTAAATGCTATTTTTTATGTTCCTTTAAGAAGAATTTTACCACTTTCATGAGTAACTGCTTTCTTGATAAAAATGTGGACTTATTGCATGAATATGTGTATCTATGGGTGCCTGAGTCACATGTATGATTTGCGAGCAGGATAACCCTGTATTTATGTATAACTGCGTTGCATGATCGATTCGCAAGCAGGGANTATTGTTGGTCCGCGCCGTTCGACCCTCGGCACTTTGTTTGCGCATGATAATTGCTGCGTATTTGCTGTGATTTATACGTGTTTATCGGCCTAAGGAAATTCTTTATTACCAGTTAAAAAGAAGAAGAATTGATGTGTAAAATTTGAAATAAGCCTGATGTTTCTTATCCCTGACTATGATTTAAATTGTCAACTGAAATGACGAAAACTTAAAGTGTTAAATGTGGAAGAAGTTGATATTATTTATTCCTGATTTTTAATAAATTGCCTATGACATACATGCTTAATGTCTCAATTGATTATGCTAAATTGAGTTCTAGCAAGTGTCTAATTCGACCTCTCGTCACTACCTCTCTGAGGTTAGGTGGGATACTTACTGAGTACACGTTTTTTTCGTACTCATGCTACACTTGCTTGCATTTTTATTGCACATGTACTTTCATAGTGATGTGGCTGGTTTGGAGACTTAGGCGAGCTGCATCATCCGGAGGTGATCCGCAGCTGACAGAGTCTCCCTCATATTGTATTTATTTTCATTTTAAATTCCTTGTCCAATTTGTATTTCAGACAAGCTTTGTAGTATTTGTGAAATTCATAGAATTTGCTCATGCACTTGTGACACCGGGTTCTGGGATGTTTATGGGATGTATTTTATAAAAATGGAATATTAAACTGTCATATTTATTTAACGGATTTTTGTTTAGTTATTATGTAATAAGTTAAAGGTAATGATTTCAAAAATGTTAAAACAGGAATTTATTTCAACTAATTAATGATTGGCTTGCCTGACGATAGTGTCCGGCACCATCACGACCTTAATAGATTTTGGGTAGTGACAACATGGTATCAGAGCACTAGGTTCCCTTGGGTCTCACGAGTCATGAGAAAGTCAGTAGAGTCTTGCGGATCCGTACGGAGATGTCTGTACTTATCTTCGAGAGGCCACAAGGCTGTTTGAAGTACTTCCCTTCTTGATTCCTCATCGTGCGATTTGATTCCTTTAAGGCTTATGCCTATGTTTATTCATACTCAATCTTACACGTCCCGAAGCGCTTGCTATGAATCAGGAATTTGAGGAATTGAAATGGTTCTACGAATATGGTGCGAGATGTTTTCCATGTGTAGTTAGTTGAGGCTGTTGTTGTGGCCCTGCAGAAGCCTAATATGTTGTTTCAGCTCAGTAGCTATGTTTGTGAGAGCCTTGAGGTTATTCTTAGGTTGTGATGATATTTACGATTGGTTATCGCGAGATGTCGATATGATGATAGAACGCTTGCCCATATGTTGTCCTGATGAATGGTTTGAAGGGAGTTTTCTCAGGGTGTGATTTTGAGATTCCAGTATTTTAGTTCCTGCATAAGGAAGGCATTTGGATTAGGAATGGTCCGGTCAGGGTTGATAAAGTTTTAAGACTTTGATTTTTCAAGTAAGGTGGAGTATTTACCTGTGATGTGTTATCGCCGTCCTTGATCGAATGAAATGTGTTAAGTTCGTCAGTGCCTTTGTTTCTTCGACTGCATGGGGTTAGAGTATTGTGAAGAAGTATTGAAGAATGTCGTTGGCAGAGACCGTGAGGTGCAGTGTTTTAGTACTGTATAAGTGTTGATAAGGAAGGCAGCTCGAGATAAATGATCTTCGGAGAGTTTGAAGTCATGGAGAACTGCTGGGTTTAAGAGCTATAGAGACTGATATTGAATTGAGGCAGCAATTGTGCAGCATATGATGAAGGAATATATGTGAAAAGTGCTAGGCGGTGGTTCCCTTTTCTAAAAGGACAGGTGTAAGGAACGAAAATCAGGTAGTTGTTTAAAGGAATAAGATTAACAAGTGGGAGAGTGGCAGCGTAGCAAATGAGTTCAGTGGTAAGACAGCTGCCTATCTTGAGGGAAAGTTTGAGAGTTTTAGTGGATGATGATTGGGTTTATGATCTTAAGTTGAAATGTGGGGTATTTTGGCGGAAGGTTGGATACAACAGGGAGGAGTTGTTAGGAATGAAGAAAGACGCGATGTGGCTATGAATTTAAAGATGTTGTAGCGCATTTAATAAATGTCCATGAGGAGCAGGCGAACTAGTAAAGTTGGTAGAGGAAGAAGGGTGCAGGATATGGTATTGATGTTGTAGAGAGTGTGCAGTACAACGTCGTTAGAAGGGGTCAGTTGGTGATTTCTACAGGTGGGTTATCTCCTGTGAGTAGGTTAGTGGTTGTGGGGTTGGCAAGTTTCTGTGAGGGATTCTAGTGGATATTCGATAGGAGGCAGAATGTATGAATGATGCTAGAGAATTTGAGTATTTAGGGAATGAGGACAGGGGAATTCGGAAGAATTGGATGGATTGGTTAAGCAAAATCATGCTAACAAAGGAGAACAGATCCCAGCAGGGTCTAGAGTGGTGCAAGGAGTAGCTTCGGCCTAAGTGGGGGAGTCCCACAACCTGCAGTTGGGTTGCTGGATTGTGTTATCATAGGGTTGCGGACTGTCAGCGTGTTGGCATGTTATTTCAGCTAAGGGTAAAAGAGTAAAATAGTGATCGTGCGTGGGATTTTTTGAATGTGTGCAAAAGTTGTCCCTTTCGGACCAGGGTTAGGCTTTGAAAGATTCAGAATTTATGCTTAAGGCATAGGCGAGTTGTAAGGGTAGTGACTCAGTCATGTACTTCACTGAAGGGATGTTCAAGTGCTAGAAGAGCCTTGGAGTTTATTGTATTCGGGGCCAGTGAGAGTGGGTGACTCTCAATAGTGGTCCTAACAAATTCGAAAGTTAAGAATTCGAAGTTTAAGGGTTTCAGGCAGCAGTATGATTAAGAGTCGAGCTTTTGCAGTATAATTCCTGATAAAGGGAAAATAATTGGAGTGTTTTATGTTATTTTCAGCTTGTAGGATAGTATTGGTGGAGTGAGAGAAATAAACTCAGGGTTGTAGAAATATTATCAGGAGGGTACGAAGACGTATTGTGGGATTTAGGCAGCATGGTCTCATGAATCAAGGTCACTCGGGATGAGTGAGGGTTGAGTTGCTATGAGTTGAAGGAAGTTACTATTATTCACGAGGCAATTAAAGATTATTAAAAGAAGATAGATTGATTACCCATGGTTGAAATGGCACATGTACGGCAGTGATCCATTTTGTCAGTGTAATTAAATTATGCATGTGGTTTGGGCCGGTATGTGAAGGGCTTGTTGGCCGTCGTAATAGATTTCATGTGGGAGCATTCGAGTGTTATGCCTGTCAGGTGTAGGCGGATCCCAGAATGTTTATGGTGGTTCAGACCACTACATAAGGATTTGCATGTTGGGTGATTGTGAGAATTCACTTAAGTGTTGTTATTGTTCTCTTGAGTTGAGGTAAGTAAAAGGTTTCTATATGATGAGGTGTTTCCCCTATTAGTGGTTCAGGAGTTATGATGGAATTCTTGCGCAATCTCATATTGGCATGTTAGGTGCAGTAAACAATGTGTAACTGGGAGTAAGAATCGAGATTGCGGTTCGTTGTTAACAACGATGTCATGAGCTCGGCTGAGCATGAAAAAGTTATCTGAAATTTCAGAGTGAGCTGGTGTTATCTTCAGTGTCACCTGAGATCGATATTCGGTGGAAGAGGCTTTGTATCCTAGTTATGGGTTCTTGATTTGTTTTACAGCGTTAGTATGGCCAGTGGTGGATGTGCAGACTTGATACCTTGTGTGGAAGGTCGTGGGAGCGTGACCGTGGACTCATTTCTAATTTTTTTCGTTGATGATATTTTGATTTACTCATGTAGCCGTGAGGAGCATGAGCAGCACCTTCGGTTCATCCTCCAGACTTTGAGGGATAGTCAGTTGTATGCGAAATTTTCCAAGTGTGATTTCTGGTTGAGTTCAGTTGCATTTCTAGGCCATGTGGTATCGTCAGAGGGTGTTCAGGTGGGTCCCAAGAAGATTTCAGCAGTCAGAGATTGGCCTAAACCCACCTTAGCTATAGACATACGGAGTTTCTTGGGCTTAGCAGGTTATTATCACCGGTTTGTGGAGGGATTTTCATCTATTGCAGCCCCGATGAACAGGTTGACTCGGAAGAGTGCTCTGTTCAGGTGGTCTTATGAGAGTGCGGCGAGCTTTCAGAAGCTCAATACAGCCTTAACCACGACACTAGTGTTAGTTTTGCCCACAGGTTCAAGACCGTATACTGTGTATTGTGATGCTTCACGGGTTGGGCTTGTTGCAATGTTGATGCAGGATGGCAAGGTTATAACCTATGCTTCTCATCAGTTGAAGGTTCATGAGAAGACCTATCCAGTTCATGACTTGGAGTTAGCAGCTATTGTGCATGCATTGATGATTTTGAGCCATTATTTGAAGATTTGGAGTTAGCAGAAGGAGTTGAACATGAGGCAGAGCTGGAAGTCAGCAAGTATGGGTAGTCTTTCCTATTTATCAGTCGCAGAGCGACCTCTTGCTTTGGATGTTCAGGCTTTAGCCAACCAATTTGTGAGATTGGAGTTTTCTGAGACTGGCAGTGTTTTGGCCCAAACCGTAGCCCGTTCTTCATTGTATGACCGTATTCAGGTCATGCAGTATGATAATGCCATTTGTGTGTTCTTAGAGATTCAGTCATACACGGAGATGTCAAGCAGGTTACGGTTGACGATGAGGGAGTTTTGAGGATGCAGGGTCGGATTTGTGTACCTGATGTGGATGGTATTCGTGAGTTGATACTTTAGGAGGCCCATAGTTCCCGGTATTCTATTCATTCGGGCGCCGCAAATATGTACCAAGACTTGCGGCAGCATTATTGGTGGCGGAGGATGAAGAAGGATATTGTAGCTTATGTAGCTCGGTGCTTGAACTGTCAGCAGGTTAAGTACGAGCACCAGATACCCGGTGGTTTGATGCAGCAGATTCAGCTTCCCGAGTGGAAGTGGGAGCGTATCACCATGGACTTTGTAGTTGGACTCCCACGGACTTAGAGGATGTTTGATGCAGTATGGGTTGTTGTGGATTGGCTGACCAAGTCAGCGCACTTCATCCCAGTATCAGTTTCTTATTCAACAGAGAAGTTGGCAAAGATCTATATGAGAGAGATTGTTAGACTACATGGTGTGCCCAAAACCATTATATTAGACCAAGGTACTCAGTTTACCTCCCATTTCTGGAGAGTATTTCAGTGAGAGTTGTGCTCACAGATTGATTTGATCACAGCCCATTTCCTCTTCAGACGGACGGACAGTCCGAGCGAACTATTCAGATTTTGGAGGATATGTTGCGATCTTGTGTCATTGACTTTGGAGGTTCATGGACCAGTTCTTGCCGTTAGCTGAGTTTTCCTACAACAAAAGCTATCAGCCGAGCATTCAGATGGCTCCGTATGAGGCGTTGTATGGTAGACGGTGTGGGTCTCCAGCCGGATGGTTTGAGCCGGGAGAGGCTAGATTATTGGGTTCTAAGTTAGTCCAGGATGCCTTGGACAAGGTGAAGATCATTCAGGATAGACTTCGTATAACTCATTCCATGCAGAAGAGTTATACGGATCGCAGAGTTCGAGATTTTGCATTTATGATAGGGGAACGAGTATTTCTTCGGGTGTCGCCCATGAAAGCATGATGAGATTCGGAAAGAAGGGCAAGTTGAGCCCTGGGTACATTGGTCCATTTGAGATTCTGGATAAGGTAGGAGAGGTGGTGTACAGACTTGCCTTGCCACCTAGTTTGTCAGCCGTGCATCCGGTATTTCACGTATCTATGCTCCGGAGATATATTGCGGATCCATCTCATGTACTTGACTTCAGTGGTGTCTAGTTAGATAAGGATTTGTCTTATGAGGAGGAGCCAGTAGCCATATTAGACTGGCAGGTGCGACAGTTGAGATCGAAGAGTTATCCTTCGGTTCATATTCAGTGGGGAGGTCAGCCTGTTGAGGCAGCTACTTGGGAGTCCGAGCCCGATATGCTGAGCCGATATCCCCACCTTTCCCCGATTCATGTACTTTTCTATGTCCCTTCGAGGATGAACTATTGTTTTAGAGGTGGATATTGTGATGACCCAAAAGGTCATCTTGTAAAAATTTAGCAAAAACTATGTTCCGAGGCCCCGAAAGCCTCCGTTACTCGTACCTCGATGTGCATGCGCAGCTCGAGCGCGTAACCGGAAGACTTTATGTGGAAATGTGTTAAACAGTTGAATTTATGATAAGTAATTGAATAAAGTTGACTTTGGTCAACATTTTTGGTAAACGGCCCGGACCTATGATTTGGGCGTATGCCCAGAATTGAATTCCGAGGTCCCAAGTCCGAGAAATGAATTTTTAAAGAAAATTGTTTTCTGAAAAAAATAAAGACTTTAGAAAATGAACTTTAATGTGAAATATGTGTTACCGAGCCCGTATATGGTTTCGGAGCCCGGAACAGGTTCAATATGTGTTATGTGGGTTATCTGTAAAATTTGGTAAGAAACGGACTTTGTTTGATGTGTTTCAAATCAAAAATTGGAAAATTTGATAGTTTATGAAGTTTGAGAAATTCTATGGATTTTTGAGTTTAATTCATTGGTTTTGATGTTATTTTGGTGGTTTAATTACTCGAATAAGTCCGTTGGATGATTTTGAAGTCGTGTGTATATTTGGTTTTTAGCCCCGAGGGCTCGGGAAAGTTTTGGTAGGCGTCGGGGTGATTTTAGGCTTAGAAAATTTGGTGTTCTGCTGTTTCTGGTGATCTGTGATTTCCCTTCCGCGATCGCAGTGTGATTCACGCGATCGCGATGTTCATATATCTGGGGGTTGGGAAATTACCCTATGCGAACGCAGGGCCTGGGTTGCGATCGCGGATCCTTGGGGCAGTGCTTTACGCGATCGCGAAGGGCCTCACGCGAACACGTAGTGAAAGTGTGGGCTGGGGGCTGTGTGCTATTTTGCCCACTGCAAACGCGACCTCTATATCGCGGTCGCGATAGGCTGTGTTGGTATACTCTGCGATTGGAATCCCTTCTTCGCGATCGCGATGGTCTAGGTCCAGTACTCTGCGCGATCGCATGAGACATGTCGCGATCGCGTAGGTCATTTTTGCCCAGCTATTTAAAGTATCCAAAACAGTATCCCATTACGGTATTTTCATATTTTTCACCATCTCCTTCTTCTCAAAAACCCCATAGCCGATTTCCAAGATGCTCTTCCTCCATAACCATTTAGGTAAGTAATCTTAACTATAGTTTCTTCTATTTTTTTTTATCAATCATTAGATTGTAGGCCTAAAAACATGGAATCAAGGGTGGAAATTGGGGGTTTTGGGTAGAGTTAGGGCTTTTGGAAATTTTGGGAATTCAACCTCATTTTTGGGTCGTATTTCAAAATAAATTATATATTCGAGTTCATGGGGGAATGGGTTATCGGGGTTTGGTCCGAACCTCGAGTTTAGACCAAGCGGGCCCGGGGTCGAATTTTGGTATTTTTGGAAGAATTATGGGAAATGTATAATTAGGCTTTGGGATTGAGTTATTGAATAATTATTGATGTTATTAAGTCAATTATGTATAGATATTATCCTTTCGGAGTCGGATTCAAGAGGAAAGGCCGTGATTGAGGCTTGACTTGCATCCTTGGAGCCGAGGTAAGTGTTTGGCCTAACCTTAGCTTGAGGGAATAGGTATAGAGTCTCTTTTGCTATGTGTAATTGATGTCTAACGTATAGGTGAGGTGACAGGTACCTATATGTTGAAATCCTCCGCACTGTGAATTATTGGGAACCTTGGAAGTGGTACCTTGAGGTTACTTCATGACGTAGAAAGTTATTGATCATGTGTTCGGTTGAGGGTTTTACTATTGATGTTATACTTCTGAGTGAGATTGGTTATAGTTGAGTCCCTTGCCAGGTTATTATTATTTATGCGCGAGGGAACATTCCATGCCGATTATTATTATTTATGCATGAGGGAACATTCCGTGCCGAGTGATTATTATTTTTGCACGAGGGAACATCCCGTGCCGATGATTATTATTTATACACGAGGGAACATTCCGTGCCGATGATTATATTTATGCACGAGGGAACATTCCGTGCCGATTGATTATTATTTATGCGCGAGGGGACATTCCGTGCCGATTGATTATTATTTTACGGCGAGGGGACATTCTGTGTCGATTGATTATTATTGATGCACGAGGGGACATTCCGTGCCGAGTCATTATTATTTATGCACGAGGGGACATTCCGTGCCGTGTGATTTTGAGGCTAAACACGAGGTGTCATGCCGTGCCTTCCCCGGTCTATCTTACTTGATTCGGGTTGTTATTTTCTGTTTATTTCTACATTTCCGTCAGTACTTTATTCTACGGTATTTACCCTCTTATCCCCAGCATGTTCTTCCCCGCAACTGTATTCTTATTTATTTTCTGCTATACTATTGAACTGCACAGGTACAATTAGTCGTCGTATCCTAGCCTCGTCACTACTTCACCGAGGTTATGCTCGGCACTTACTCAGTACATGGGGTCAGTTGTACTGATGCTACACCTGCACTTCTTTAGGTTGTGCAGATTTCGCAGCCGGACCCAGTGGACATCATTAGGGGGAGTGTCCTTCAGTCCATCCCAGACGACATCGAGGTAGTTCCACAAGCGTTCGTTGATCTCGGCGTCATTGTTTATCTTTCACTTTATCATCTATGTGTTTCCAGACATATATATCATTTTATTTCAAACTGTTGCTTTTAGCCAAATCTTAGACTAGTTCGTGAGGTTGTGACTCCACTTCTGGGTTTTGTACTTAACGGGATTTCATTGTTATTAGCTATTGTTATTTAAATTTATGTTAATGCGTCCGCACTTTATCTCAATTATCTAGTCGGTGTATGTTAATTTCACTTGTTAATAAATCAATCCAATTAACACGTTGGCTTGCCTAGCGGGTGCAACATTAGGGGCCATCACGGCCTTAAGGTGGGATTTCGGGTCGTGACAGTAAATCAACCATCAAAGTATACGTTTTACGTAGCTTTGAATGAAACTAACTAAAAGTACCTTTTCTCAAATTGTGTATACATTTACGTAACACAAGTAAAGACTAAAATGAACACTCGTAGAGACATTTTAGGAACGAATTTCTTAAAATTATCGGAATTGCGTACACGCCCGCGTGACGTGATTTCGGTATCTTTTTGGTAACAAAACAAATACGCGCTTGCGCAACTTTATTTATTTTAAATGAGTTTATGTCAAGAATCGTGTACACATCCGCGTGACATGATTTTAGACGAGTTTTAAACTCTACGGGTTTTACGCATATGTGACCCGTCTCAAGTAACTCTTTGAATACAAAAGAATAATAAAAGCGGTAAAAGAATATAAAAATGCATATAGGTACAAAAGCAGTTATTAAAAAAATTAGGCCAAGTTTAATCATTAAGCAACCGTTCTAGAACCACGGAATTCGGAAATGCCTAGCACCTTCTCCCGGGTTAACAGAATTCCTTACCCAGATTTCTGGTTCGCAGACAATTTAAACAGAGTCAAAATTCCTCGGTTTTGGGATTTTTAATAAATAAATGGTGTCCCGGAACACCGTAAAAATATGGGTGACGACTCTAAATAATAAAAATAAATCCCAAATTCGATAATGTCACTTAAAGTCGAAAAACTCCCTTATTACCCTTACTAGGTGAAAAGGGAGGTGTGACAGCTCGGGCGACGCTGCTGGGGATCGAACCCAGAATCTCTGGCTCAGGGTTCAAGAATTCGAGCTTGTTAATGTGATTTTACTAGGCTTTATTAATTGTGATATTACTGTATTTTGTGTGCTCAATGTGCTAATTGTTATTTATTTACCGCTTTGATATTTATTTGAACTGCATTTAAACTGCCTTCATACGCCTCCCTTCTAAGTCTTCTAAAGTTGGTGCACACGTTCGCGTGGCCCGCTTTTTTGTTAGAGGTCATACCACGTAAGAAATACGGGGATGTACTAGCCACTAGGACAGATAGTCTTTCGTGCTACCGGTACGTCGCTCTCACCCTGACTCGGGTTGTCCTCTCGGGTAGCCAAGGTCTAGATTAAAACCCAAGGTTTAAACCCTAGAATGACAAAACCTCATGCCGGATCCTAGTAGGAACGATTATCTGCATCATGTGCATTTTGACTTAGGGGGCTCAACACAGGGGTTGGGTCCGTCTAGGACAGGTGTACTTGAAACAAAAAGACTATCCTGATGCATTCTACTGGCTATATGTGCATTAATTGTCTCGGTTTGTTTGTTGACCGGCTAAAGAAAGAAAGAAAAACAATAGAAAAACCAAGAGTAAGGGAGGATAGAAATTTACCAGTTTTGAAAATCCTGATATTTGAAAAATACCCCGAAACTCTGCCAAAATTTTCTGAAAAAATGAGGAGAAAAGAATTTCGAAATAAGTCAATATCATGTTTTACCGATTATGTAAAAACCGGGATAACTACGCGGGTCTGATTCTCATCGGATGTGAGGTACGTAGGCAAACCTCATCGGTTCTGGCCCCGAATTTTCAAAAATTCAAAAAACAAAATTCCTTTTTTAGAAGTCTTTATTTAGAAAATCCTAAATAATAAAAATTTAAAAGCAAAAATATTATCTTTTTAAAAATCTTTCATCCGAAAAGAAAATCAAATAAAAGTCCAAAAAAATATTTTCCAGTTTTTTTTAAAAGTCTTTTCCCTAAAATCAAAAAAATAAATCAAATAAAAAATCCAAAAAGATTTTCATTCTTCTTTCGAAAATTGAAAATA